>JALIZH010003001.1:0-38144 GCA_030522465.1 Rhipicephalus appendiculatus | reverse complement strand
AGATGGCCAACTTTGTCCTGTGAATTGTTGGTTTCTGTTTCACTTTAACTGTGTATCAGACAAAGTTGCGTACGCTCTATAGATGCAAATTTTGATGAGTGTTTTTCCCTGCCCTACAGTTCTCCCAATCTAGACCAGAACATGACACCAAAAAATCGCCTGGCCTTCGGAGAACACCTAGCGAGGTTAAAGCGAAAGCTGAATTAGCGGCATTTCTAGAGCCTTTGTAAACTGTCTTGGGGCAAATAATGCAAGTAAACTTGCAGGGTACCCACTGTGTCATAAATCATCGTAATTTTTATGAAGTAGGCACGCACCCGCTTTGTAAATATTCGTCATTCTTCGGCGACGCTTGGTACCCGCTACACATCTGTGAGGCATTATATGCACGTTTGTGTGCTGTGGCTGCTGACGATGAACAATTATGGCTGAGCCCGTTGTAATCGTTTAGAAGCATTCAACGACCCGCTCGTTGCGTAATTCGCATTTTGTGACGGCTGTTTTTATTATGGGCGTAGCACCTTAGGTTCGCATAATGTCGTCGAGGCTCGCCGTAGTCCCTAGTCGAAGCGCAGGTGCGGGACATCTGTGCGCAATACCGTCTACAGAGCGTACATAGCGCGCATATTGTTTAAAAAACAAACAAAATAAAATGTCTCAGCACCGTAAAAACACCGGCATTTCACCACCTATCAATCAAAGCACATGACAGAAGAAAAGGTTAACAAGAGTAAAATAAAAGAGAGTTAATAAGATCGAAATAGAAGACCACGATTCACGATCTGATGCACACTGCTTCGCCCCATTATCAGTATTCACTTCGTGGATCTGCAGCCATTTTCATTTAACTCTTCTACCACACTATAATACATAAGTTAACGGGATTTCTTGCCCTACGTGAAACCTGTATAAGGTCTTTTTGCGGAGGAGTTTTAGGCACCGGGATGGCTCACTTGGGGCATTTAATACAAGTTCACATGCATGGTAACTTCTTTACTTAGACCATCGTAATTTTTATGATGTAGAGAAGCGCCCCCTATGCCGTTATTGGTCATTCTGCGGAGAACCGTGGCACTCACTACACGTATGTACAGCACTATGCGCATTTTGTGGTAAGACTGATGCGGTTAAGAAATATGTCTAAGCCCGTAGTAATGGGTTGGAAGCATTAAATGACCCTCTCATTGCACAATCCCATGCGTTACTCTTACACCATGCTATATTACATATGGAAACACAATTCCTTGCACGGCATGACGCGGGTATCTTTTAACAGGAAATTGTTTTATGCCGCGGTCCACCAAGATTTGAATGACGCATTCCGTCACGGAAATGACGTCGAAAAAATACACATGATCAGAAGACAAAGAAAAAAAAAGTTCCTCAACGCTGGGTCGAACCTACGACCTCTAGGTCCGCGACAAGAGATGCCGGGCACGCTATCCACTGCGCCACGGTCACATACTCTGTGGGCTTTAAAAACAAGCCTTTTATATCTAGCAATGCCCTCTCACAGTGTTCTCGTTAAAGCGAAGTAATGCATTATGACCGTGAAATGCACGATTAGTTCCTTCAAAACGTTGTTCTACGCATCCGTCCCATTCGACGCGTGTCAAACAGGAAAAGTGCAATTTTGTCGACGCATTAACACTCGGCCAGGGGGGCGACCTTACCCCCTAGCAGCTCTGCGACGCGTGAGTGCTTCGCGTGGCCGTAACTCGGAGTTCCTAGCTCGCCCCGCGAAAAATCGCAGCCGGCCACTGGGGAAGACAAGACAAGCGTTGCGTTTCCCTCTGGTCGGACAGCGTTGTTCAATCACTCTAACATGCCGCGAGTAGGCGACCTTAGCCTAAGTTCGGCGTCGAATCAGTGACGCTCTTCTTGCTGTCACACCACTTTCACTGATTCCGCTCTCACCGTACAGCTCCTACAAGCATCTATGACCACAAGGGTTTGTTGAACCTGTAGCCGAAGAAGTTCGCGTCCGAAGGTCCACCAATTGTGCTGGGACGCAAGGTGCTTCCACATACGCCTTGCTGTGCGTGTAATAACTGGGACTTGTCCATGCATACATTCAAGGGGCTAATTCTATCGATATACCTCTGTCAAAACAAGCATGTTTGTACTGTTCCCTGTAGAATTTTGAAACTGAAATAATGTACCAGTTTACAACGTGTTTTGAAGCAAGATTTTTTGGCTTGAATGAAATTATTTTCAAAGGAAAATATGCCATGGTTAACTAAAATATGAATATTTTACATGAATGGCTCTCTCGGGCATAACAAGAAAGACAAAGCAACTAAAGGTCATGCTTTAAAGCATAACCGAACGCGCATAAAGTGCGGAGTTTGAATTCTTATAATACATTCCGTGATACATTCCTACTAAGTCATTGCGGGCTTGCAAGACACCGACACAGTACTGGTGCCGCGTTTTTACGTGTGTTTCTTTGTACGAGGTGTTGTCGGTGATTTCATGTGACATCGTAACCATGATAACCATGATTTTATTACCAGCAAATAGAGCCCAGCATGCAATTTCCTAGAAGCATGACCAAGCACAAGATATAAGCACAACGACTCTTGTAATATATTTCGTGGTATTTAAGCTAGGGAAAAGGGCAAAAATAGGCATTTATGCTGCGTGATGACAGTGCGGTGACCATGCTGCAATTCAAAAAAACATTCGAACAGATGCCAGGAAAATTTTATTTGCAAGTATCTGTGTCATTCGGACATTTAAATTAATGAATAACTTATTCAAAGTTATTCAGAATAAGTATTGTTAGCCGTCTGGTCTACAGAGCGAGTGAACAGTAGCCGGCTCGGTAACCGACACTGACAAATTTAGAGCTTTTATATACCGCCGAGGACTACGCTTGAACAAAAGAAGACGATTGTGCGGAAGATTTGTACTCGCTAGTTTAGACGACATCATCGCATCTTGATATGAAACCGCAAAATTCTTCCCCAACGAAGGGTGCCCTAACTTTGCGAGACATAACCTAATCCTGAAATCGGTGGATCAAACCTCTCCTTGAGGGTGTGCTTAAACGCCAGCAACAGTTGCAATAAATGGCCGTAATTCAGTTGGTACCTAGTACATTTTCGGACATCTCATCTCTTTCTAAATTAGCCACCAACGTCGATGCAGTGGTTTGATCTCCTTGTTCTTTTCTACAGTGCACAAGTAAATTTGGACATGTGGAAGTTACCAAACATATCTGGTTGCACATTTCCGAAAATCGGTAAACGTCGTTGTTCCACGAGCCTACGCATTACTGATATTTATCCCTCATAGTCAGCGAACCATTGCAGTTTCACCGAAATATTGGACTTTCGTGTCGGCCAAATATTCCTATTCACCTCATCGCATTGAATGTCATCATAGCGTTATCATACTTCCGCGACGACAAAGTGTGAAAGCACAAATACATAATTCTAACCCAACATAATTTGGCTAGTGTGGAGTGATCGCAAACATAAAGCACTGGCAGGCAGCATGAATTGTTGTTTTTAGCTTTGAAAATCATGAAGTGATCTTGGATACAAAATACTGAATTTTTTTCGGAAGGCACAGCAAGTTTACGTTACCTAAATGTGCAATAATTTTTATATTGTTAGGAATTGTTTGAGTAAGGTGATGAATTTCCCCATTTTCCAGTAATATGCGTATCTACGAACATTCTTATTACTTAAAACAAAGGTTGCAAACTCACTCCAGGTAGCGGGTCGGAGTCACGTAATTTAGCCTCCCTAAAGGGCCGTAATAGCGAAGAACATTGGAGCACAGGGAGAAGGCGGTTGAACAAAACGTGAGCTAATCTTGCCACTTCAAAGAAGGGCTCTTCCAGGTTTCATGTAGTCGTATGTTCTGTAGGGTATTTGGCATCATTCCCAGCATCATATCGATACTGTTCTCCAGAAGGACAGAAATATGAACACAAATTCTGTAGCGGAGTTTTTTTTTCATGATTTTGTTTTAGCACATAGCAACCGCACGGGCTGCCCCACGATCAAAATGCTTGAGCCCGGTCACTCGACTGCAGCTCATGAGCGTAATAGTTACGAAAAAAAAAACTGGGGAGAACCGAATAATGTAGGGAAGGCTCTTTAGCTGCACTAATGTGAAACGTGGGGAGGGGTGAAGTAAGCGGTGCATGTTTTCCTTATTCTCTTACTTCTTTTCTTCTTCTTCTGCAACTTCCTCGTGTTCTTCGCTACATGCCCGGTTTCTATTCCCTACGGCATGTAGGGGAGGGTTTTGAGCTCCACTAAAGTCGTTGGCTGTTTATAGGGCTTGTTGCCTTCTTCAGTTTTAGTGGACCATTGGTGAGTAGTGGAATTTATCCAATTTTCGTGGCGCATTCCTGTTTTTCCATAAGAACCGTGACTATATGACACACACCGTGACGACAGGAGGCGCCTACACGCCGAGCCCTTGGGGTGCTCTGAAACTAAAAAAAATTGGGGAACCCTCAAGCTTCGCCTTTGAGTTGAACGCGATAGCGATATCCTGCCATAGTGCGTACTGCACTTAGTGCATACTTCCTATGCACCCAACGTGGTGTTAAGGGAATACGTGGAGTAACGTGTGTTCATTTTGTAATGAATGGCTGGCATTAAACCATGAAGTCGTTATGATATTCATGTGTTGTGACGACCGATGGCCAACGTACGCTTGTACCACGCAATATTACTGCGATATCACGTGTTGTATTGTGACGTATGTGTACAGGACGCGTGTGTTTGTGAAGCAAGAGTTATTTTCACTGCATTTCCAAGCAGAGGAAGTTATTTTCAATGTATTTCCAAGCATACGCGGTGCTGTGTGGTAGAACACCTGCTTGCCACGCCGACAGCCTGGGTTTGATGCTCACTCGGACCCGGCAATTTTTATTATTTTATTTGCATCTTTGTCGATTTTTCGGTCACGGACAAGATGGTAATTTTTCGATCACAGTGAACGACCCCGACGCCGATGCCGGAATTTTTGCGAAATTAACGCTGTCGCGTTAATATTGGACCAGGACACCCATGTGCGAGCCGGGTCGCCAGCAGGCGCTCTGCGCGCAATATGCGTCCCGCCGGCTGCATGTTTGAGGTGGCTTGCCTAAACAGTAGACACAGTAATGCATATTAAGGCGAAAGCCTTTAATGTCTCATGATCACGTCCGTCCGGTGTCCGTCCGTCCGTCCGGTGGTGGTGGTGGTAGTGTGCGTCGTGATCACCCTTACTGCGCATGCGCATACCCTCCGCACGCACCTCCTCTCCTACGCTCCCCCTCTCTCTCCTCTAGGTAGAAAGCACAAGACGTATTATCTCGCATCACGAGATAAGCGCACGCGCATGGGGGGACCACGCCCTTTAGGGCAAAGTACAGGTCTTACAGGTAGGAGGCGCGAGCATCGCAATGAGTGGGGCGATGATCTTTTAAAAGCCAACTCCGGTGATTTTTCGAGGTCAGTGGATACCGACGAAATTCACTGGTGACGTTCATTTGCACGTTTGCGCCAACATTTAGGCCAAATTGCAGGCTTGAGTGGTGCGCAGATTGTTTTCAAATTAATATTATAGATTGGCTGCAAACGCCCACCTGGCTTGCCAGAATTACTGGCAACATTGTGTGTGTAAAGTCAATTTCTTCAAGGCGACGGAAGTGATGGAACTGAGGTGCCACTGTGGAGTCTGCCTGTCTGCTGTGTATTGTGCGTGTTTCGCCAGCGCTTCCTTGGCTGAGCGTGCGATTTCCTTTTCTATTTAGGTGGATGTGCGATGGGTGGCAAGTGGTATTGCGTTTAGCGCCGCACACGATTCGCCGTATATTAACCATAACAGCCACCAAACACTCGCAGCTGATGATTACACGTCGTCTAGATTGTAGAGTGGTTTAGCTAGCACTGCCAGCTTACTGCACGGAAAGTACCGTAACACCGTGCCGGCTGAAGAGTGCACACGCGCGTACTTTAACACACTGAAACACTTTCCGTTACGAATAGCGGATCTACCGTGACGCATCTAACAACTAACAACTCATCGCATATTCAAGAGGTGAGAAATTCGTGAACACGGGGACTCACTGAAGCCAACGTTTCGACAAGCGGACTTGTCTTCAAAACTCCAGCGTCCACTCCAGCGACATACCGTGTTCACCAATCTTTCATCTTTTAAATCTTCCAGCGTCCCTTGAACATCTCTTCTGCCTTTACTGGACATCACGCATTTGGTAACGCATCGCTCCACGTGAGAACCTCAATATATTGTAGTCCGCCACCCTGCTTCTTGGAATGCAATACCCCTGCTTACCGCTAGCTGTGGTACTTCTGTGGCATTAAGCAGAACTTTAAAAAGACAATATGCTTATATGCGAGTGTATTACCTCGCAAAGCGCCTTTCTCACAGTGGTCACGTTTTCATGAGAATATGGAATAATATCTGGGCTTTACGTCTCAAAACTACGATACGATTACGAGGGACGCCGTAGCGGAGGGCTACGGAAATTTCGACCATCTGGTGTCCTTTAACGTGCACTGACATAGCACAGTACACAGGCCTCTACCATTTCGCCTTCGCCAAAATGCGACCGCCGCGACCGATATCTAACCCGCGACCTTCGGGGGGGCAGTCGAGCACTGTAACCGCTACCCCACCACGGCTGAAAATCACGATTTATTGCATCATGGTTGGTATATACAAAAGTGAATCTACTATGGTGTTTGTACATGCTTCTCGGCCGTGGAACTATGCACCTTTCGTTTTTGTCATCGTGGCAGTTCCTAATAGCAGCTCCTGCATGTGTTCTACTTATGGCATCGAATACAAGTAGCATTGTAATACAAGTAGCAATGCATACAAGTGACTTTATAGTTACCACTTTGCGCATCGAATACAAGTAGCATTGTAATAACCACTTGGCGTTCATCCGCTTTGTCTGCAAGTCGTCGCCAGTATTGTAAATAATCTACGCCACTGCGTGTTTGGAAATACTTTATTGCAAATAGAACGCTTTAATGAAATGATTGCCATCACGTGAGCCCGACAGCTGTGGTTGATCCATTATTGGAATTTCACTGTGACCACATCGACACGACGACGATAATTAGACAATATAAAAACAAGTCCATCCAGGCCACAACAACGACAACAATAAAAAAAAATTGAAAATTGGGGAGGCTTGGACAAAGCAGTGCAAGGCTTCAAACAGCAAGAATTGGCGATTCTGAAGAGTAACCTGGTTGCTTTTGGGTTGTTTCTAGACCTTAGCTAGGTGACGCAGATTGTTTCTAAGATGATTCTCAGCGCAAAGAAGTTCGAGTTAAACCACGTAAAGTCATAGACATGACACGGTTGTCCAAACTCCAGAGACAGCCACTCGTGCTGCAACAAAGTGTTCGCACCTCTCATAGAACTGTGGGCATGTCGTCGTTGGCACAGGCCTTCTGTCGCACTGGCGCCTTCTCCCAGCCGCCGTTGCCTTTCCCGTTCCCGAGCATTCTATCCTTGTACGTTTAACAGGGGTCTTCCGCTCGTCGCCATCACTTCGCAATCATTTGCTGGGCTAACTATTGCCTTCTTCATTTTTAGTGGACCCGTGGTGAGTAGTGGGACCCAGTTTTCGTGGCACGTACCCGTTCATGATGATAGTGTTCTGGTTGGCCGCACAGTGGCACGTAGCCGATAAGATGATCAAACTTGTATGTTATAGACTCACAATTCACTATCGAAAAATCTGATATGACATAAAACATATCCACTGATCCCGTATGATCATACGAGAACACATACGACGATTCGTATGTGCTCATATGAGATTATTGGATATGTGGCATATGTGTGATATGAGATTTTTCGCTAGGAAAGGTACAATTTCCTAAAGAGCTGAGGTGTTAAGAATACTATCTTTCTCAGAACGTCTGCTTACTGACAGTGCCAACAGATGTTTAGTATTCTCATTCCAGATAAACAGAAATGTCCAGATATTGTAAGCTTATTTTATGGAGACTAAAATGCATAAAATTTAAAGAAAAGTCGATTAAAATGACATCAATCTAGCCAAAAAAAAAAAAGCAAGCAGATGATTCTAAAAAACGCAGCACACATCGTAAAATATACAAATTACGGAAGGTACCGACAAGCGATCAGGCCAGGGTCCCGTTTCATGGCCTCTATGTAGCGATCATATTTTAGAGAAGGGACGCTTAGGAAATGAAAAGCATCTGCAAGCGGCATTGGACATCACAACGAGCCTACATATGAAATCACTTGCCTCGCTAAAGTGTTTGTGACGCGGGCAGATTTGAGGTGTAATTATCGCGCCATCACCGCTGGTCAGACTCAGATTTTAGTTTGATGATTGGACCTATCACAGGTCACGCACCAAGTACACATCGCGTATTTTTGAACTATTGTGGCAAGACTGCTAATCCGTTGTCATTGTTTATGTTCTGCGCTGCTAATCTAAGATGTGGTAACAATACGCATATATGTCAAAAACAAGGCACTCTGCACTGCTTTGAAACTGCGCCTAAGATTCCTCCAGAATAAAAAATATTTAGGACTCGCACATTGCTCTAGAAAAGTAAGAACCAGGCTCATGCACTTGAAAGAACACACGCGTTTACATCTAAATGTATTACATTTCAAACTGTTCCGAATTACCTATTTCCACATACACTACATGACTGTTTTTGTCGGTGATGTTGTTGAGCTCGGTACTCATACCTGAATACCTGCACAAAAGCTACTCGCTTGAGTTTTCATGAAAAACAAAAGCGTCAGTCGGTCATTACAAGTAGTTCCTTAATCTCAAGTAGAAATTACGGTTTCTACAGACATCCTTTACTAAATTTTTATACTTTCTTCCAGACACTCTCAAGGTAGGTCGTGGAAAGGATAGTGATGAGGCATTTGCGTTGGTTGTTTACGGTGGTTTCTTTCACCAACTCCACACTCATACCGATTCGGAATAAGGCAATCGCCTTAGCGCCTATATACTGTTGGCAAAACATAGCAATGGTAATTATACGGCGACGCGTCGTGTGTTAGTGTAATTAGGTACCGCGATATATTGACAAAGGAACCCGTCAATTCACGACGCGCGACTAGTCTAGGCAGTGGTACGGCCCTGTCAGTACCGACCGTTGCCGTTACTACGGAGGTATCATCACCTCCGCAGTTCATGAGGCCGTAGAGTCCTTCATCGACCTGGTACGCGAGCCTCTCAGGCTCGGAGCGGCCTTGATGTGTCAGGTTTAAAAACACTTCAAATGGTACCGCTGGGCCCGCACCAGTGTTGCGGAGGTATATTGCAATCTGCTGCAGAGACGGCATGTCCATGGTTGATTCCAATATTCTGGCAACCCTGCGGTGGTAATTTCAAAGGCATCATTTTATAGCTTTTGTTTGCTTACACGAGCTAACAAGAACGATTCGAGAGCACTTCGCGAAAAGTGTTCTAAGGTAGTGCTCATTCTACAAAACAGTACAAATTAATCAAATAGATTTAGTGTAGCTTTTGTCTTTTAAAGTGAATGCGAAATGCATTTGCGGATGATAACTTGGAAGATAACATCGCAATTAGGGTGAGTTTGTAATGTTTCATCTTAAAATATGGAAGCCCATTAAACACAAGGACTGAGGACGCACAGGAAGGGTAGTTGTCGCGGGCACGCCTATGTTAGATCATATGATAATGCCGGCATGGATAGCCTTGTGTTGCAGGCCAGCGTAGCGGTGGTGCGCTAATCGCCAATATTTCGGTTCCGCCTATCGACAGCCGCTTGATCGACAACACAAAGCTTTGGTGCGCACTTTTAGAAACTTTTTCTTCGAAGAGGGTGACCCACTAGAAGGCGCTGGAGAGGAAGACCCACTTGTTCCAAAGCTTCGCTACAGTTACCCCGGGTACGAAAAGGGAGCCGCCTGGCGACCAAACAGCTGGTTACTATGAGCGGGTCATGGTAGACCTTGAGGCGCTCCACGTTGACAATGTCGCGCCCTCGATGGCGCATGTCCGAAGATGGTTCGATGGGCTCGATCAGGTAGTTTACAGGGGAAGTGCGTTCGACGACACGGTCGGGGCCTTCGTATTTGGGCAGTAGTTTTGAAGAGAGGCCAGTTGCAGTGCTAGGGATCGAGAGCCATACGAGCGCTCCAGGGAGGAACGTGGGCGCAGAAGTGCTGGTGTCAGCGCGAATGCTCTTCTGCCGCTCGCGTGCGGTTGAAGCGTTCGGCGAGACCATTCGTCTGCGGGTGGTAAGCAGCAGTTTTGCGGTGAACAACGATGCACTCCTTGATGATGGCTTCGACGACTTCGAACACGAAAACACGGCCTCGATCACTGAGCAGTTCCTGGGGTGGACCGTGACGCAGCATGAATCGTTGGAGCAGGAAGGAGGCCACATCGCGCGCCGTAGCCGCGGGGAGGGCGCGGGCGGTTTCGGCCTATTGCGTGAGGTGGTCTACAGCGACGATGGCCCAGCGGTTACCAGCTGACGTTTGCGGAAGTGGGCCATACAAATCGATACCAACGCGCCCAAACGGCCGGTCAGGGCAAGGTAGAGGTTGCAGACCTGCCGGCGACAGGTGTGTTGAAGTTTTGCGGCGCTGACAATCTATGCAGGAGCGAACGAATTTCTGCACGTAGCGGTACATTCCTCGCCAAAAGTACCGTTGGCGAATGCGGTGGTAAGTCTTCGATACCCCGGAGAGCGCACATTGCGGATCAGAGTGGAACGACTCGCATATGTCAGAGCGCAGACTGCGGGGTATGACTAGTAGCCACTGGCGGCCGTCACTGTTTTAATTGCGTCGGTGGAGGAGGTCGTCGCGAACGGCGAAATGGTGGGCTTGATGACGCAACGCGCGAGTGGATGGTGTTGCCGATGGATGAGTCAGCAAGTCTATCAGTGAGGCAATCCATTGATCCTTGCGCTGTTCGGTAGCGATGGTATGCAGGTCGATGGAGGAAACGGCAAGGTGAGACGCTGAGCTGTGGGTATCGTCGTCAGGCAAGGGAGAGCGCGACAGGGCGTCGGCGTCAGCATGCTGGCGTCCGTTGCGGTAAAGCACGCGGATGTCGCAGTCTTGCAGTCGAAGTGCCCAACGGGTGAAACGGCCTGAGGGATCCTTCAATGACGACAACCAGCACAGTGCGTGATGGTCGGTGACGACATCAAATGGGCGACCATACAAATAAGGTCGGAACTTCGTAAGGGTCCAGATGATTGCCAGGCATTCTTTCTCCGTGACAGAGTAATTGGTCTCGGCTTTTGTAAGCGTACGGCTTGCATACGCCACGACAAATTCCGGGAACCGTGGTTTGCGCTGCGCAACCACAGCGCCGAGGCCAACACCACTGGCGTCCGTATGTACCTCTGAAGGGGCCGTAGGGTCGTAGTGGCGTAGTATGGGAGGCGACGTCAACAAACGACGGAGCGTTGCGAAAGCGTCGTCGCACTTTGACGACCATGAATGGAGAGGCCCGTTACTTCCGAGGAGCTTCGTCAGCGGCGATATGATAGTCGCGAAGTTTCGAATGAAGCGCCGGAAGTAGGAACACAGGCCTACGAAACTGCGGAGCTCCTTGACGGACGTCGGCTTAGGGAACTCGGTTACGGCCCGAAGCTTGGCCTGATCGGGGAGAATTCCGTCCTTGGACACGACGTAGCCGAGTATTGTCAGCTGCCGTGCTGCAAATCGGCACTTCTTCAGGTTCAGTTGCAGACCGGCGTCACTCAAGCGCGTCAAAACATGCCGCAGGCGTTCAAAATGCGTGGAGAAGCCCGGAGCGAAAACGACGACGTCGTCGAGGTAGCACAGGCACGTTTGCCATTTCAGGTTGCGCAGAACGGTATCCATCATGCGCTCAAAGGTGGCGGGCGCATTGCACAGCCTAAACGGCATGACGTTGAATTCGTACAAGCCGTCGGGCGTGACAAAGGCGGTCTTCGGTCGAGCGTCTTCAGCCATAGGTACTTGCCAGTACCCTGAGCGCAAATTGAGAGATGAAAAGAATTCTGCTCCCTGCAGGCTGTCAATCGCGTCGTCTATTCGCGGTAGTGGATACACGTCCTTACGAGTGATCTTGTTGAGGCGTCGGTAGTCCACACAGAACCGCACAGAACCGTCCTTCTTCGCAACGAGAACGACAGGAGACGCCCAGGGGTTGTTAGAGGGTCGAATAACATGGCGTCGAAGCATGTCGTCGACTTGCTCGTTGATTACATGGCGTTCTGTGGGAGATACGCGATATGGACGTTGCCGCAGTGGTGGTTGGGCGCCTGTGTCGATGCGATACGTAACGGCGGACGTGCGGCCGAGAGAAGGTTGAGCGACATCGAAAGAAGAGCGAAATTCTTCCAACAAGCCCAGAAGCTAGGAACGCTGGACCGGCGTAAGGTTGTCGGGAATGGAGGAACCAAATACATCAGCGGATGATGAAACAGATGTAGAAACAGCACTGAGCGTACTGGAACTTGGGCGGTGCGTGTCATAGGGTTCATCCATAACTTGCGCGTCTTCGATGGGTTCCACGCTGCCGAGACATTCCCCTCGCACCAACGTAACACTGTACGGGGATGAGTTCGTAACAAAAATAGAGGTGCTGCCGTGAGTGACTTGAACGGTCATGAAAGGAACCAGCAAGCCTTTCCTCGTGAAAACACGGTCAGATGGCGAGAGGAGTGCTACGGTGTCGGAAAGACTGGCGCAGTAGACTGACACCGCCGTTAACGAGTTTGCAGGCACTTTGGTGTCGTCTTTGACGAGTACCTTGCTTGCAGCCGATGGACTGTCGGCCGGCGTCAAATCAGCGAATGGTGAGAGCTCTATTTCAGCGGGTGCGCAATGAATGACGGCGTCGTGGCGTGAGAGAAAATCCCATCCTAGGATGACGTCGTGAGAGCATGCAGGAATTGTGATGAATTCGACGGCGTACATCGCGTCCTGAACCATGAGGCGGGCTGTGCACACCGCTGTAGGGTGAATACTTTGGGCGCTGGCTGTACGGAGGGAGAGCCCAGAAAGTGGCGTCGTCACTTTGCGCAGTAATCGGCTAAGGTTTGCGTCGATGACGGATACGGCGGCTCCAGTATCTACAAGGGCAGATGGGCGAACACCGTCCACAAACACGTCTATCACGTTCGATGGGCTTCTCTGAGGGCTTTCGCAGTTCGACAGCGTCGCAGCCCTTGCCTCGTGGACTGCGACGACTAGTTTTCCTGGTCGTGTGCGGGCGGACGTGGCCGCATCGGCGACAGTGAGCGACGTCGTGGAGACTCAACGGCGTGTAGATGGTGCGGGGCCGGACGTCGGTGACATAGGCGGCGGTTGGTCATAATAAGGGCGGCTCGATTCGCTGGGAAGGTTGGATGCGACCCGAGGCTAGCTACTGCACGCGATTGCAATAGCGTGCGACGTGACCGGCGCAACCGCAGGCAAAGCAGATGGGGCGGTTGTCGGAAGTGCGCCATCGGTTCGCGGGTCCCATCCACGTCGCAGAACGCTACGGTAGAGGCGGCTGCTGATATAACTGCATGGTGGGCGGCAGTCGGGGCACGTGGACGACGTCGGCGTACGTATGCCGCACAGTTGCGTCGAAGGCCTGGGGCCTGGCGACGGCTTGGGTGTAGCTAAGCGGGCCAGCCACATGAATCGGTGGGGGGTGGCCTGGCTACAACTTGTGCGTAGCTTAGTGGCGCAGGTACTGGAGGTGGCTGGTAGTATTCAGGCATGACCTCCGCGATTTCCTGCTGAATCGCTCGGCGGAGGGGAGGCAGAAGTGTAGTTGACGGCTGTTCGACATGTTCCGGTGGAGCGAAAGCCAGTAAAGAGACCTGGCGGGCGATTTCCTCACGCACGAACGACTTGATTTCGGCGAGCAAGGTGGTATGGTCAGAAACGGCCGATAAGCCCGCGAGGGCAGCGTCGCGTGACGGCGGTCGACGGGTCATCAAGCGCTGTCGGCGCAGCTCCTCGTAACTTTGGCACAGCGTAATGACCTCTGCCACAGTGTGAGGGTTCTTGGCCAGGAGCATGGTGAAGGCATCGTCGTCGATGGCTTTGAGAACATGCGTGATCCTGTCAGACTCCGACCTGCTCGCGCCCACTATCTTGCACAAGTCAAAAATGTCCGCGATGTAGCTAGTGAAGGACTCGCCGGCCTACTGTGCTCGTTCACGCAAACGCTGATCGGGTTGCAGGTTACGTACGGCAGGACGGCCGAACACGTCGACGACGGCGGCCTTAAAAGCGGACCAAGTCGGGAAATCGGTTGCGTGGTTGTTGTACCACATGCCGGCCACACCCGCGAGATAGAAAACCAGGTTGCTGAGTTTGCCTGCCTCGTCCCATTTATTGGGGACGCTCACGCATTCGTGAATGGCGAGCCAGTCCTCGACGTCAGTGCCATCCGCGCCGGTGAAGACAGGAGGTTCGCGGATGCGGGGGACACCGGGACATGGCGTCGGTGCAGGAGGAAGCGTTTGCTGAGCGGCGTCTTGGGGCATGGTAGATGGCACGGTACGGGATCGAAGCTCCAAGGGCATCGAATGCGGACCGAAGTTGTTTTAGGGCATAGCACTCTCCACCAAATTGTTAAGACGTTTATTGGCGGGAACTCGGCAACGAAGCACGACAGCGACAGTCAAGGCGGGGACCGACTCTCAGCACGAGCTGCTCTTTTTCTTCGAAGAGGGTGACCCACTAGAAGGCGCTGGAGAGGACGACACACTAGTTCCAAAGCTTCGCTACAATCTATCTATCTATCTATCTATCTATCTATCTATCTATCTATCTATCTATCTATCTATCTATCTATCTATCTATCTATCCATCTATCCATCTATCCATATATCTATCCATATATCTATCTATCTATCTATCTATCTATCCATCTATCCATCTATCCATCTATCCATCTATCCATCTATCCATCTATCCATCTATCTATCTATCTATCTATCTATCTATCTATCTATCTATCTATCTATCTATCTATCTATCTATCTATCTATCAATCTATCTATCTATATAAAGTCGCCTGCATTTTGGCGCTCTCGTGGTGTTCTTGGCTTCGTACCTACCAAAGTGGCATAGCAAGACGTCAATGAATGATGAACACGACAAACGGGTCACAAAATTCTATTCACCAGTCACGTGCGGTTCATACCCGCATACCACAACGCGTGGTGTGTTGGCATGCGCCCCAGGCGATTCATATTCTAAATGAGCCCAGACTGGGAATATTAATCAGACAGCGTGAAAAAGCCCCGTCGCGGAAATTCCGGCGTCAGCGTCGGCGGCGTTGTCGAGGAATTAAGTATCCCGATAGCAGTAAAGAATAAAAATTATTGCTCGGGCCGGTATCGAACCGCGAGTTTCAGTATTGGAATGAAGTATTCTGCCGCAAAGCCACGCCTGTGATATATACTGTTTGAGAAAAAACCAAACGTGGCTCATCCCTCCGTTATAGCAAGTAAAACGTGTCCTTACAGAAGTAGTTGGGTGTTTACTGTACATTGATATAAGAGCGCATGCACAATGTCTATTGGTGTTGGAGAGCTACAGCACTGCTACGTGATTCGAGCGTGTCGTCAACCGACAACACCAAACATATCTCCCCCTTTTACAGCAGTTGTCGGTAGTTGTGGCGATGCGCGCAACTACTGAATTTACACGAAGCTCGTAACGCAGTTCGTAACGCCGGGATCAAAACGAAAGATCCATCCATGCTTGGGAACTGGCGAACTTTTTGTACAGCTTTTTTGTAAATTCTCCTTGTTAGTTAATAATAGAACGAAACTGCTTTGGGTGCTAGTTTACCTGTTGTGATTGAATTCCGGAAGTTCTATTCCTACGATGACCGCCGCATGGATCTGGTTGATGATGTCGTCCGGACGTGGCGCAGCGCTGTCGTCACTGTGGTGTATTGAAGTCCGCTGGGGATTCCTCAATCGACACAGGTACTGCAAACAGGGCAGCATAAAGTCCCTCCAAGGGTCCTCAAATGCTGAGACTTCAATTGTGATCAGAGCAGTTCCATCTTCCAAACTGAAGCGCCGGTAGAAGTGCCCACGAGGTTGATGGACAGCCGAGATGTGCAGGGATAAGCGGAAAATGCAGCGATGCACGGTCAACAGCGCCCTCGTGAATGTCTCCCATTCGGCGAGAAGCTCTGAAAAATAGGTAAAAGTTCTTTAATGCAGCAACAGCGTGATTTTTGTCACTGCAAGTACATACAATGAAAACTGACTTAAAGGAGCTCAAACACATGTTATCGATCGCTCCAGGTCACTAATTTGTTTACTTTGTCGCATTGCTACGTTAGAGAATATGGCTATCCGCACCGCTAATTACAGCAGAATTATCTCCTGCTAAGAATCCCGCACCAAAAAAAACAAAAAAACATCTCCCACTAAAGGGAACCACGAAGGGATGCGAAGCAGCATTGGGGGGTGCACACGAAGTGTCCGTTTACGTTTACTCGGCCATCGAATCCAAGCGTCGGCGTCGAGCTACCGCTTCCGCTACAGAGAGACAGCGCGAGTCTGCGGCGAGGGTGGCGAGACTTTCGAGACTACTGCAGCGACCGGGTACCGACGGAGCAACCGTAGATTCAAGCGAGACTTCCTCGACCGAGTGCACGCGCTCTTATGAAATGGGGGAGGGAGAGGAGGGAGTGGGTTTACCGGCTGCAGCGCGGGGGCACGAGAGAAAAGCAGGCGAGCGAACACCAGCGTAAAGTAAGAGAGTGGGAGAGAGAGTAGGCGCATGCGCAATAAGGGTGGTCAGGACGCACACCACCGGATTGAACTCCGCTCTAAGCTGCTTCGCATCTAAAGAACATGCAAAATACACAGGGGGCAGCTATCACAGTAGTAGAAAAACAAATTCTTACATGGTGAAAATATCTTAAAGCTTAGCATGCATGAGTGTACATTCTATTGTAATTGCTGGTGCACTAGGATGTTCCGCATTGTAGCACATTGCTACTGTTGTCACGCAGACATTTCAATCAGCTGCGTGGATAACACTTCATAAGGTTCCATATCTAAAGGTCCGTATTGCACAGCGCTGTGACGCGCGGCAATAATAACAGCGAAACATGGTAATTACAAAGTGTGGAAGAAAGAGAGAAGCAAGGAAAGGCAAGAAATTTAACCAGCTGTATACGTCCGGTTCCTACCCAGCACTGGGGAAAGGCATAAAGCGACGCAAAATCACGCCATATCGACGAAGTGAATGATGATGAGTGGGCGAAGCTTCGGAGATAATCTGGTAAACCGTCAATCCCCGTAAATTTTGCCCACTCGATCATCATACAAAGACCTGACACACAAACGCGGGGGTGTGGTGTGATTATACAGACAGTATATACACAATGTCTCATTATTTACATATTGATAAAGTAAATGCACAACGTTTTATTATTTTCATATGGGGTAGATGATGATTTTGTTCAAGAGCTCTACGGACCACAGGGAGGGGGGTTCCCCTGATTTTGTTTTCCTCATATATGACGTTAAGCTCAGCGGAACGTTTGTTGTCGGCGTTGCCGTTTTGCCTTTCGAGGGCGAGAGCGCGTTCACGATCGTTCTCATCCATGGCAGAAAGAGAATGTGTGGTCTGAACCGCGCTTATGCTTCATGGGCATCAGCGTCATCGTCATCGTTATCACGTGTAGTGGGTACATTCCACTATACTGGAACGAGCTTATTCTTCATGGTCATCAGGCCATGGCCATCAGAAATTCAGCCGTCAGACACTTGCGTGCTTTGCTCAGACTTTGCCAGCTTAGAACACATGCTCTGGCGGTGCCCTGCGTTACGGGTTCACGAGGACGTTACATCGTCCAAGTGGGATGCTGCGCTGCGTAGTCCTGATTTGAAAAAAACAGCTATGGGCAGTCCAACGGGCCCACGACGTGGCGGAGAGGCAAGGCCTATCTGTCCCGACGTGGGAGCGGCCCGCTACGTGCTAGTTCACGCCCCGATGGACATAAATAAAGTTTTTCTATACCATACCATACCATCAGGCGTCATCGTCATCTTTATCACGTGGAGTGGGTACATTCCACTATACGTGGCTACCTACTACTACTACTACTACTACTACTCCTTACTACAGAGGAGGGAGAGACCCACACCCTAAGGAGCATCGCCCCTAAAAATACAGAAGAAAGGAGGGATGGACAGAATCAAAGGCACACTTGGGGGAGCACATGCAATGTACAGGCGGGCGCTCAAATTGGTTGACTTTACGTATTTCAGAAGTGCTTCAGTGCATCTGCGCCCTCCAAGCACATGCGCAAGATCTTAGAATCTTGTCTACGGGAAATGGACTCGAGTCATGTTGGTTCAAAAGTATCCGGAGAGGACGCCAGTGGGCTTCATAGCGAGCGTAGGTGCACAGCACGGTTCAGTTCCTCTTCAGTTCCGCAGGAATCGCACGTAGAGCTGTCCGCCATACTGATGCGAAATAAGTACGCCTTTGTGAATGTAACACCACACCAAAGGCGGCATAACGACGTCGCATCGAAGCGGGAAATTTGCGATGGTAGTTTTATCTTGAGTGAAGGATATTGACCGATAACTGACACTTTTGAAGCTGGTACCAGACCAAAACCTCCATGTAACATTACGAGCCGAGATTTAAAGTTCTCTTCCTTCAAGGGCTGAGCACGTGGCATCGTAGGCTGATTCCCAGTATACCGATATGTCCAGGTAGACATATATAATTGCATGTCCTCTTACTCGAGCTTGGTGCTGACAATTTTTTATTGCAATCACCAATTGCTCCGAAATCCTCTTACACACGGTAAACTGCATATTGTAGCAAACCGCGCTGACTGGTTAATGTTTAAATCACGTGTTGAATGCGCTTGCCAAAAAGGCCTCGCCTAGAGGCTGGAAACGAAAGTAGGTAATGAAGTGTTGCAGGAACCTTACATGAATGGTGAGATACTACTCCTAAAATCTCTGTTTCAAGATACATGTAAAAATGGTTTACTTATGCGAAGTTGCACTTCCCCGGTTTCTTGGCGAGTCCGGAAATCATATTTGCATCAAATATTGCTTCAAGCTATAAGAGTGAAGTTTCAGGTCAGTACGAATCTCTCACCCGTGTAGGCGAAACAAGTCTAATTTCAAGATTGTAGTGGCTGTGCTTATGATGCACCTCAATTTTCGACATCCCGACCAAAACCCGACTCCAACTTGTACTGGCAATGTGGCGTATCAGAGTTTGTGAGGTCTCCATCCACCTCGTCAACATCAATTCGCTAAGAGTCTCCTTTGAGCTCATTTGTGCCGCTGCAGTTGTGACGCTGCAGTCACACCGGAAAACTCCGCTGCACGGTACCTATACTCCAAATCACATGCTCCTCGCAAGCGTCTAACAAGTTCACTACTTGTTCTCGCCTACAATCCACCTCGCAAGCACCTCGTGAGAGGCTGCTCTTCGGGCCACCATCTCAGATGACCAGCTGTGGTTGGTGGACCGGGCTTGCCTCTAGATGTTAACCAGGGTGCTCCTGGACGTCTAGGGGTGTAACCACGTTTATTAGACTGATTTGGATTATGTTCTATCCATTCATCCAACGCCAAGCTGGTTTCAGCACTGTGTAAGCTATGGGTGCTGCCAGCCAATAGGAAGAGCGAAAACTTCTCACGGTGTGCACCCGCGCCGCATCGTCTCCTCGGCTTCGCCGTAGCGCATGCACCAGGCAGCAACGGCAGTGCCAGATAGCGCAGCACGCATGGGTCAGTAAAGCCAATACAACGTTGATTTATAGGTGATGTCGGTAAAGCAAGCCCACGGTTGCAACCAACGCTCTTATCATTGAGCAGAAGTGGTAGCGCCGGGAACGAAACAGGGCAGCACACATCGAAGCTGGTGCCTTGGGTCTCAGAATTTTTTACTAAACGCCATTACCTGTGTGGCCCGTGAGTTCTAAACAGACGCTTGTTTCTGTAATACACTTGCAGCTTGACGCTTGGAAAGCCATGCATTCGTATTTCACACTGTTTCCAAGATTCATTCGCACACATTTGGGGACAAGGCTTAGCAGGCGCGGCTCAACAAACAGCTGATCTCACAAATACGCAATTTATTTATTCATGTTAGGCTAAGCAACATGACAAGTTCAAGTGAAAAGTTAAGCAGAAACAATACACGCTCTTCCCTGATAACAACACACGCTGTCGTCGCTGGCTGGTAATCTGATAAGCAGTAAACAGCGTCGGTATTGTATACCCGTGGCATCAAGAATTCCAGCGTTATCGTTGCTGGCGGGGATAGTTCCAGAATAAACTCTACTGTTCGAGTGAAGTGAAGTACTCAAGCTCGATACCGTTCAGATAAAGATAAAAAAGCGCGTGGCAATACAATCAAATAGCGTCATGCCCTATTACATCACACGATCATTTTACTACAGAACACCCCATAATGAAGTCACCAGATCGCATTGTCCGATTAGATAAAGCTTCGCCTACTCCTGAGCCACCAAGTGAGAAGCAAAAAGCTTCAGTGTACCATATCGCCATTCGTGCGTGTTTTAGGGGCGAAGCTCCTTATATCATCACCTGGTCGGTCGTCGATGGTCGTCGCTCAATCCGGCGTACCCCCGCCGTCGCGTCTCCCATAGATGGCGCTGTCCCATAGAGATGCATGCAAACTGCAGTTGGGTGACGATATACTAAATGGCGCTGCACACATTCTGTGTCGTCATCTCCATTTCTCGTCTAGTTTCCTAGATAGCGCTGTCCCGTAGAGATGTGTGCAATATGGCTGTTGGGTGTATGCACGCTAGATGGCGTTGGAGGTGCCGCTGCTCTCCGATTGGCTGCTGCGCGGGCTGTGCCGGGAGCGAAAGGCGCTCGCGCCCTGTTATCTTTTTCTCCTGGATCGTCGCCGTACGTGGAGGAGTGCGCTTGCCGGATCGTGCTGCTTGGCGGACCATGGACGACGAGGAGCGCCGGGTGCGGAAGGCCGTGCCGCTACGGCTCGTGGTGCGAGCTCGAGAGGCGATCCCGAGGTGCGAGCTTGAGAGGCTGCCGCGACGCGATCCCGCGTCGCCTCGCGATCGCGACGTGGGATCGCGGCGCGGCGCGGTCCGCGCCAAGGAGGCCGCCCAGCAGTAATCGCTTTGATTACTGCTGCGCGAAACCACTGAAGATTTCACGGTGTAATCCATGACTGCTTCACGAGCTTCGTCCCAAACTCTTCATCATTCACCCCGTGGATATGCTGTGATTTTTTTTCTTCGTCAGTGAAGACTTAGGCACCGAGTGCGCACCTATGAGCGCCCGAGGACGAGCACGCTTATAAAGAACACAGACTCAACAATGCATTGGCGGGATGATTGGTGTGCATCCATAGTGATTATTTTTTATCGAGAAACGACACCACAATAAATACGACAGGACAAAGTGCTTTTTCCTGTCGTCTTTGTTGTGGTGTCGTTTCGCGATAAAAATAAACAATCACTATGGAATACTGACTCGAACAAAACAGGACGCGCGGCCGTCACCTCCGCTGCTCACCCAACTCCACAGAGAGGAATGGCTGCTACTTTTTGGGGAAATGAAAGCACCGCCACTGTCTTGGCAAGAAATCTCTGAACGTATCAACTTGAACGGAATTGAGCAATACACGCACGATCGAGGCCGGTGGTATCATGACGAAATCTGATAAAGTTGTGTTGGACATCACTGCAACGAACAAGAGGCAAGGAGTGCTGTAGCTGTTGAGACACGCGCATGCCATATGACTTTTTCCTCGTGTATATAATTCTGATTAGCTGTCACATCGAGCGACAGCCAAACGTCTACGCTAATGCGATTCTAGTGCCAAATTCGCAACTGGCCAAATTCCATCCGAAAAATTCACAACGTACGCTATGAATTTGGTAGCTACTCTTCTGTAGGAGCCATTGCTTAGGGTGGCCAGTATAGGCGTGCGCAAGGGGGGGAGAGGGGGTAGGGGGGCGCGAGAGGGGAAGGGAGGGGGGCGCAAAGCCAGCCCCATACATACATGATCGGTTGGGGTGGCGCTGCGAAGAACCTTCGCCCCCCCCCCCCCCCTGAAGGGGAACCCTGCGCACGCCTATGGTGGCCACGTTTTCCTACTTTGCGTCAATTTGGCTACTCTTCTAGGCCGGCGGCGACTTAAAAAAAGGGTCTTGATTACTCGTCTAGTTTCTCGCCAATTGCTTGTTCCATCCAAATGAGTTTAATTAATTATCACTGGCTTTCGCCGTCGGAGCCGTGAATTTAGGGTATGCGGTGTGCAAGCATGGCGACCAAGCGTGTTTCGAGCTCTCAAAATTGAATTTTGCGCTTGTATTACAGAAAGATTTTGATAAGTGGTTGGGATCTCGTCTAAGAACTGTTGTAAGGGTATCATTGTGCAGACCACCTATTGCTGAACGCGACGCCACTTTTAACTGTAAATGTAATAATCCAGGATATTCTATACTCGTCCGCATTAGAGATCAGCAATCCGACGAACTATACGTGTATTATTTTTTTTTAGAATTAGGTATGCTCTGAGACTAGACAAAACTAACTGCTCGGAATTTGTGACCACGTGAGAAGCGATTGCGAAGGTGACTAAGATTTACGTATCAATTAGAGCAACTGTGATTTTGAGGACACTCATGCATTACTCATTTTCGTTGTCGACGAAAGGCTGTTCTTGTCGCAGTCCCCTACATTTCCGCCACAAAAGTTCTTGCCTTTCGTCCTTTAAATAAAAACAAGGCAGTTAGTTTGACACGTACGTGCTTAATTTTCGCTCCTTTCCTGCCCTTGGCTCAAGTTGGCTTCGTTTTGGCTAGTTTTTCTATTTCTTGACCTATTTTCGCTTTTGATATCTGGCAACCCTGCAATTGCTAGCGTTAGGATTTGAACGCCGCTTGTTGCAGGCCTCTTGAGAGTGTTAGACCTCTTACCCGGATTTTCTGCGGCACCAGCAAGACCTACGATGGCTTGTCGGTAGGAAGGAATGAACTCGACGCGGCACTGCCTCTGCACCCAAACTTCGAGACCTCGGGGCATCTGCACTTGTATCGGTGGTCCAGCTCGCTGCACGAGCCTCACCCTTCGCGCATGTAATGCTACCAGGCGTTCCAAGGTGTGGACTACGGTGCCTGCGGGCGAGCTTGCAGTGGTCTCATGTGGGTCCGGTCCTTGCGACTGTTGCCGAGCTAGTTGATCGTCCAGGACTTCGTTGGGGCCGCCAACTTCCATTGCCTGTCCCGTTTCTTCATTCTGGAGAAGAAGGCGGAGGCTGTTCATTAGCAACAAAATTCGCGATCAAAACATCACGCGTAATGACGCGCATTCCAGAGCCGAGGAATGAAACAGCAGGTGATTTATGTCAGGAAGCCGTTTGGTCAGAGTGGATCGGGTATGGAATAAAGAACGGCGCGAAGTCCACCGTCGTATATTGGTCGAATGTAGTTTACCATAAATTCCTTCGCTGGGATTGATGTGCACTGATCGAAAATAAGTCGAGAGCTACTGCGACTACCCGATTTCACTAATCAACGCGAATTGGGGATTTAACGCGATAGCGTTAAAGCCCTCCTTTCTCAGAAATTTTGGTATCGGTGTCGTTGATAATGAGCGAAAAATCAGCGTCGTCCCTGAGTGAAAATGCGAGGTGGACGCAAATAAATGACTGAAAAAAAATCTTGTGTACGAGTGGGTTTCAAGCCCCGGACTTCTCCGTAGCGAGCCGCTGCGCTGCCACAAAGTCACGCACATGCTTAAAGCTGTTTTGAAAGAGGAAAACCCTGTAAGTATGTAAAGTGGGGCGAGGAGTCTCCTTATCACGTGGAAGGTTGCTTGCAGAAGCGTAGAGTCGCATATACGTAAAAACCTGCTAATTGCACAAAGAGTTGTTGGTTTCAAGGCCCACCAGGGAGAAAGAGCAGAGACGTAATTAATGAATACTATCATCAACATCATCAATCCCATGAGTTGCCTTACGGACGCGTAGTGGGCCCTTTGCTCATTTGCAAAAAGAATAATTAAGGCGTAGCCCGAAATTTGCAATTGTACAGGCTGTTTCACATTTAGGGGAAATCTCGGAGCTAATGGCATCGCGATGCGGCCAGCGCTACAGTTCGTGCGGGTAGAGGATTCCTAGAGGAGAGAGGGGGGAGAGGACGCGCACGCGCTGTGGGGATGTGGGACGCCGGAGCCGCTCCGTGGAGTAGACGATTCCAAGAGGAGAGAAAGGGGATGAGCGTACGAGAGGAGAGAGAGAGGGGACGCGCATGCGCTGTTGTGGTGTGGGACGCGGGAAGGAGGGACGGACTAAGCCCCCTCCAAACACATGCAAGCAAGATCAAGGAATGGGGTCAACCTGGGCGACACACACCACCTGCCTAGCCATTGCTAAGCAGCCCCTCTGTGCTCTCGGCCATGACTCTGATGACTGTGGTAGTGGTTGACGGCCTTCATATTACTACAGTGTTCTGGTTCGCGTAATGGGTGCTTCCCTATTTCATGAAAGTGGCCGGACGTGGGAGGGACGCGGGAGGGAGGGACGGACATACCCCCCGAGCATAAGATGCTTCGCATCTAAAAAAGTCACAGTTTCACCGCAAGGGTGAAGCAATGAATGCGATAGCAACAAATTGTAATCTTATACGAAGTGAGGCTGGCAGCTAAGTCTTTTGGATCCGATGTCACGCAACTCTAGAAAACGCTTGTTTAAGAAAATTCTGTTCGCGTTGAGAGCGCAGCACGTAGAAGGGTACACCGGCCGCCCGCTGTCGGCTGCCGAGATGGGGAGATAACGCGCGCGCCCGCGACGACCGCGGTCGTAAAATCGAAGGTCGATCGAGGGACCCCCCCACCCCCCCCTCGCGTCTTTTCACGCTCGCGAACGACGGGCGGGACCGGTTGAACAGTTGGGGGGGGATCTTATCGCATGCGCCTCGGAGCGACGGAGATGCCGGCTCGTTTGATCGCCGCTTCAGCCGCGTGCACCGCTCCCGCTCGCCCGCTATTACCCGCTGGTAGAACGTACGATGTGCAGGGGGTTCTTATCAATTTGGACTTCATACGCGACATGACGGCGATGGCGACGGCAACGGCGACGGCAAAAACCCGTCGAGACTGTCCACATAATTGCTATCGCAATAAAACCGCTCGCCACGAGAAACACTGAACGTCTCCATTAGCTGCTGCGTAAATTACGTCATATCTACGTCGCACCCAGTCGCGCGCCATTGGGAGCGATGTCGTTCATCCCTTCGCAGCCGCGCCGCCGAGCTCGCGCACAGCAGTTTCAAAACAGTGCCTTTGAAAGAGAAAAACGAAGAAAGTGCAGCGCCGTCTCTCAGTGGAGGTCAGCGCAACAGCGCTACACATGGATGGGAAGTGGGTAGAAAGGAATGCGGGAGAGAAGGGAAATAGATGATAGAAAAGGAGGTAATGCGGCTCCGCCCTGTCCACACGCGTGTCGCCTCTCGGCCAAGTAAAGCCGTCAAGCAGGTTGACTGGGTCGACAGGCAAAGAAGGGATGTAAATAAACATCACATGGCGGGCTGACTGGCGGGTGAAGAGTTCGGCGTCACAGAAAGGTTCAACTGACAACTTGCACATGGCGAGGGCACGGACCGTACAAACGCCCGAACAGCAGAGAACTTTCCGAGAACAGCGCCGACAGCTGATCCGTGATTAAATGCATGTTCACCGGGCCGATGCAGCAGTCCGGGCACAAGAACAGACCCAGGGGGCGAAGCGCAAGCAGCAACAGCGCACCGAGGATCCGGCAGCCTTCCGAGCCGATTTCAAGCGACACCGGTGAGCCGATGAAGCGGCGCGTTGTAGGCAGAGCAGCGTGAACGAGACAATAGGGGCTTTTAGCTTGTACGTATACTTCTTTACGTTACCGTGTTACCGGATACCGGAAGGAATCTGCGCATGCGCGGACCTTTACGGAACGTAAACTTTCCACGGAACGTAAACTACTCGCCGGATAGGCTTTTACGTTTGCGGCCCTATCTCGCAAATCCACCTTCGTTCGTGGCTACGAGCGATATTCAGTTTGCGGAGACTCCTGCCGCCGAGTCAAAATAAGCCGTAGTGTGAATGCGAATTGCGATCACCTTGTTTCAGTCGGCTTACCGAAGCTAGAGCGACGTAAACGTGAGAGGCCTAAAACGCCTAAAGCCCCCCGACAGGCTGGATAGGTGGCGCCATCTAGCGGGGTCAATGTGAAACAGGCAAGCACAAAATTGTTATTGCAGAAACATCGCGCATTTTACTCCTTGCGTAAATGCCTTGCAGTGAAATAATTATGAATGAGTTGCCTTTTTCATCATTTTCTCCCTCAAATACTAGATGATAACAAACGTGTTCATGACTGTGGTTGCACGAAGCGTCACAAGATGTCGACACCATCGTCGCTAACCCGATATTTTTTACACCCTTTTTCGTAAACCGAGATACTGTACACGCTAAAAACCTCTCTTATTATTTTGCCCAAGCAATTATTCAATCTTATCTCAATCAAGTATAGTTTAAACGCAGTTATCATCACCGTTTGGTGGTTTTGCGCAAACGTAAAGGTTTACGTTTACGCACGCACGTAAACGTTTACGTATGAGGAGCTAAAACTTTTCTGCAGCATGCGTTCCGGTAAGACGGTAAACGCAATCCGGTAACCGGTAACACGGTAACGTAAAAAAGTATACGTACAAGCTAAAAGCCCCTAATGACGGAAACGCGTTCGCCGGGGCCGACCCCTGCTTTCGGCGAGAGTTTCTCGAGCGGCTTCGGCTGCGATATCTGCAAACGCCTGTGGCCGCAAGTTTCAGCTTCGCTTGTTAACCATGTGTACGGAGTGCTTGGGCGGGGATTTTTTAGGGGCGAAGCCCCTTATAGCATCACCTGGTCGGTCGTCGATCGGCGTCCCTCAATCCGGCGTACCCCGCCGTCGCGTCTCCCATAGGTGGCGCTGTCCCATAGAGATGCATGCAAACTGCAGTTGGGTGACGATATACTAGATGGCGCTGTACGCATTCCATTTCTCGTCTCGTTTCCGAGAGGGCGCTGTCCCATAGACATGCGTACAATATGGCGGTTGGGTGAAGGTACGCTAGATGGCGTTGGCGGTGCAGCTGCTCTCCGATTGGCTGCTGCCCGCGGGTTGCACCGGGCGGCGAGCGCCCGCTATATCTCATTCCCCGGATCGTCGCCGTACGAGTGCGCTTGCCGTATCGTGCTGCTTGGCGGACCATGGACGACGAGAAGCGCCGGGTGCGGAAGGCCGCGCCGCTGCGGCTCGTGCTCGTCGGCAGGATCCCGAGGTGCGAGCTCGAGAGGCCGTCGCGACGCGACCCCGAGACGCTACGCGCCAAGGAGGCCGCCCAGTAGTAATCGCTTTGATTACTGCTGGGCGAAACCACTGAAGATTTCACGGTGTAACCATGATTGCTTCACGAGCTTCGCCCCAAACTCTTCATCATTCACCCCGTGGATATGCTGCGATTTTTTTTCTTTAGCGTCAAGTAAATACTGCTCACGGTGCGCGCTCATTATGGTGTCTTCCTCGTCACGGGTGCACACACAAAGAAATATAGGTGAGCGCACTCAGTACCACGGAGTTTCGAAAAGCAAACAGAGTGTGCTGCCAAATACTGATTTTACAACCCCATTATTGCCAATAAAGGCTGAGAGGTTGGCGCCATATAATGTTGAGTACAGAATATCGGTCCAGTTCCCGCAGTATCGATGAAATCCGCGTGCTGCCCGACAATGAGGCCCGCGCGCAGACGATGCGGTTCAACACCATACCCCTCAAGCATCTGCGCATGCGCGAGCTACTGCCGGCGCGCGACAGCAGGGCTGGCCGCATTGCGATGTCATGCGCTCCGAGATTTTTCCTCAGAGTGATGCAGCCTGTACTTGTAATAGGCATTCTCGGATAGTTTGAAACGGCCAATGTTACGCGCAGAAACGTTCCTTTCACCAAGATGCTTATCCAAGCTAAATCGAGAAAGCGATGCGAACGGGATTCGATTGCGCTATCACTTTCTATTTTTCAAGTATTGCAAAAAACTCATGATAGTTCAGCACTTTGCTATGAAAATGACTATTCCAATTTCCATAAGTAATAATATTCTTTGCTGTTTAACGCCCCTAAAATAATGATATGATTATGAGGGACGCCGTAGTGTACTGCTCCGCAAATTTTGACCACATAGAACTTTTTAGTGTGCATCTAAATGTAAGTTCACGAGCCTCAAGCAGTTTCGCCTTGTTACAAAGCGGTTCCAAGGATTAGTGCCAACCGTCCACAAAATAGTCTTTCACGCTTCTTGGACACTGGCGGAGCCAGCCTACCCCCTGACCTTCTCGCTGCGGAGAACGTGTTTGTCGTCACCTGTCCAGGCGCTGCTACCTGCCCGTGCAAAGACGCATCGTTGTCCAAAAAGGGAGCGGTCCTCGCCTTTCAAATATGAGGAATGCGATGGTGGTGGAATGCGCACGCGAAGGGCGGGTCTCTGCTGACACTTCTTTCGGGGAACCTGTGTTTGCGACGAGTGGTGTGCAGGTGTGGAGCGACATCATAGTTCGTCGAAACTTGACAGTGATCAAGAAGGGACAGCACCCCCTCTCTTTCTCTTCTCTCGAAGCGGTTATGGAGAGAAGGTTAAGTGGACGCCCCCTTGGAGGCGGTAACCATGTGCACCGGTGGGACGTTTCCTTCAAATGGTCACTCGTGCAGTGATTGGACATTTTAATGAAAGTGTTTCCCTAACAAGGGATATGAACTGTATGGAACGAGCCGTCGAGCTCCCGATGGACAACGAATCTGAACTTTCATGATGTAAATAAACTTCAGTTAAGTTTCTTCCTCACGTGTCGCTCACTGCCTCGGCTCTCTGCTCCTGACATCGATGGGCCTGCGGTTCGACACCTGTGCTCGGCACCACGCTACGCGCTGGTCGGTCAGTCGGAACAGCCTGGATCGAAAGTGACCAGCATTTGATGCCGTGCCTTTCGGCTGAGCAGTGGACCACTATAACCACTAGACCACCGTTGCAGGTTAATTTTCTTAGGTTAGCAGCTCTTAGCAATCGTCCTAAAATTTCACGTTCGCACAAATTGTTTCATCAAGCCGCTACGCTCACCAGCATGTATAAGTGGCCTAATGTCGGTGACAAACAGAATGCTTGATATTATGACGGTACACAAAATGCAATGCAAAGTGAATCAACACTAAATGAACTAAACTCTCAGCAAGTCCCGCCGTCAATAGGCCTCTCAGGGAAGGCCTTTCATGGATTGTAAAAGTGTTTGTACTCGCCTGTGGTCTTGGAGACCCTGTGGGTTCCACGTTCCTGTTGCGGACCCGTTGACTCCAACGTCCCCCCCATTATGATGCCTGGTTCGCAGGTTGACTTGCAGTTGGGACAGCTGTCGCCTGATCCTGTTTTCACTCAAGAAATGCTACATCTGGCACTGGAAGCACCGCTTTGGTGACAGTTCGAAAAGTCACGTGTCTGCAAAGTTGCTACGTCAGAAACAATAAGTTTACGCGCGCGCTGTTTGTGAGAGCCAGATATAATATTTACGCCTTCTGCGGCTACTGCGAATTCGGAGGAGGGAAGGACAGAAACATATATTTTGTTAGATTGTTTAAGACGTGCTGATCTGTTGCGCTGCTGCGCTCCCTAGCCTAATATTGCGTTGTATTTTTTTCATGCTCCAGCGTGCAACTGTGTTTTGAAAATCCCAGAGGTGTAAAAGATACGCCCACATAGTGAGACCGCAACAGTCCACGTAGCGCCCACGAGGCATTCAGTGACCGGGGCTGGGCAGTATCGCGATAGTACTTCAGATACTTCTGAGCAGCTGTGTTTCTGTATAGAGAATTCATTTTAAACAGTATTTTCATCTCAGCAGTGAAACACTTAAGATGTAGCGATTGTATCGCCTTACCATGCAGGACATGGATATCCAAGAGAACAGACTTTTGGGCTAGTTGGTTTGTTACGTTCATTAAACCATAGCGCTGATAAGACAGGGACCACAGAAAGAAGCGCCCCCTCCCGTCCTTTTCTCTGGTCCCTGTCTTATCAGCGCTATGGCTTCAATGAAAGGACATGGGCATTTTGTTACCTTTTGTGTGTGCGTGTGTGTGTGGAAATGAGTTCAGGCGTGTTTCCAGTGGGGAGAATGAAGGATTCTTTTTTTTTTTTTTCTGTGCCGAGACATGCAAAGGCGCGCCACCGGTCGGCAACATACGAAGGGCGGCGATGATTGCCCCTCAAGCGCAGAATGTCCCATGTTGTGAAGCGCGCGACGCCGCTGACGGCAGAATCGCGGAGGTGGTGTTCTCGGCCTCTGCCGACGAAACTCGCTGTCTTTCAAGGCCAGTGCTGCACGCCAAATTTTAACGTGATAGCGTTAAAGAGCTCGTTTGGCAGACATTCCGGTGTCGGCGCCGCTGACGGCGTCGTTGGCTGTGAGCGAAATCTTGTTTATGACTGAAAAATGAAGAAAGATGCAAATAAGATAAATAATAAGAATCTTTGCGTCCTAGTGAGAATTTAACGCAGGCCGCCTGCGTAGCAAGCAGGCGTTCTAGCACATAGCCACAATATTCCTTGAAACTGCCTCCATCAAAAAACACAGTATATGAATAGCATATAGTGCAAGGAGTCTCCTTAATGCATGTAATATTGCGTGGTAAAAGCGTGGAATCTTGCCAGGCGTCAAAACATGTGATTCGAGCAACGAGTGGGTGTTTTAAAGGCCCATCATTACAAAGCGCTCAGACGAATTTAATAGCCATCATTCGCAAAAGCATCAACAAAGTGAGCAGCTTCAGGCTGTTGTCCTTGCAAAACGAATAATTAGCAAAAGGAATATGCCGGAGCGAACGGGATTCAAACCCGGGCCTTCTGCGTGGCAGCCAAGTATTCTACCACAGAGCCGCGCCGGTGCTTCGAAATTACTTGCAAATAGAACCCTCTACATGCCTCATGTCGGGGAAGGAATCGCATTAGCATGTCTAATGGAGCGCTTTCGAAGAGTAACGTGACAACCAGGCGTCACACGATGGGAATTGTGTAACGAGTGGGTCGCTGAATGCTTCGAACCCGTTAGTAATAGACGCTCAGCCACAATTCTTCATCATCCACAGAGTGCACATAATGCCTTACAGGTGCGCAGCGGGTATCACGCTTCTCTGAAGAACGAATAATTGTGTAGCGGGTGCTTCCCTACTTCACAAAAATCATGATGATTTATGTCGCAGTGGGTACAATGCAAATGTACAGTCGTTAGCAAGGTAAAGCGAACGCTCCGACGCGTGAGCAGGACTACTTTGACTGATGCCAGCCGCGTAGCACTGGGCGCTATTGCCGAGATAATACATCGGTATGCTTGGATAGTATGTCATCTCGGAAACAGAACCCAAAGCTACGCGTCGCTAGCGTCCATCAAACTGTTTTAGTACACGCTGCGGAGCGTTCGTGTTAAGCTTGCTGACGACTGCTCTACTTGTAGTTTGCCCCAGCAGTGTTTAAAAAGGGGTCTGAAAGACCACTCTTCTAGCTTTCACTGTGACTATGCTGCGCGTTCCGCGCAGGACTGGCGTGTTTTTTTTTTTTCCCGCTGGCTACTTCAAAATGCCATACCCCCCTCATCCCAGCAAAGCACCCATCTGACGACAGTCCTCCTGCTTATAAATCACTCCATGTTTTCCTTGCGGAAAATGACGTCAGCAGCAAAGTGCGAATGGCTGGCACGTGGCGTTACTTTTGCGGGCTCTTCCCGGGGTGTTCATAAATTATAGTGGCCCAGATCACGTGTTCAATCACGCTCAGCAGTGTGCTGCCTGGGCTTTCTAGGTATTTTGTGCTAGTAACTCTATGCAACTGCACGCTGGCATGTGAAACGCAATCTTCGCTACAGTACAAGTTTGGCAACCTTAATACCACTGCTCTATTTGGCTAACGTGATGACGAAGCCACATCCTATTTTGATATTGATTATTGATGCGCAATACCGAAAAAAATACATTGTCACAGACTTTTGCGGCCCTACATCGGTGACCATATTTGTATCGTCATAACTACAGATACACGTGGCTTTTCCAAATGGCGCGTCGCAATTGTAGTTTTAGCGACAAAGGCAGTTCGAGCGCCGAATAACCGTTTTGAACGCCTGAAACTGCGAATACATTCCGGAAAGCACGGACCACAATGGAAGAAGATTACCCTCACGCAGTCGATGACGTGCCCGCAGAAGAGTCACCGAACCCAGAGGCAAGCGCTAATGCTTCGAAACTCGTTGCTCTCGACTGCCTTAGTGGACGACTTTCAGTTGATAGTTTGGGTTGGCCTCCCATGAATGCATTACTTGAATATCTTTAAGCTTATACGTCCTGTTCAATTGGGTTTTTGTTACCTTTGTTTCGGCCTGTTATAACCATTGTAGACGCGAAATAGATAAAATATAAAAATGTGGATGAAAATGATCGCTATGTTCGAAATTCGCTATATGCATTGCCCCCGCGTCTCGCTAATGGGCTGTCACAGTGGTCCATTGGATATGGTGCTCGGCTACTGACCCGAAAGTCACCGATTTGTTCCCGGCCGTGGGATCCGCACTTGGGTGGAAGCGAAATATTAGAAGGCTGAGCATTCTGCGAGGTCAGTGCACGTTAAAGAACATCAGCTGATCAAAATTGGCCGTTACCTTCACTATGGCGTCTCAAGAGCCAGAGTAACTTTAGGGCGTTGAACCCCACTAGTCGGTCAAACGGACCAGTTTTTGGAATTACCATTGACTGAAAACGAACTGAGCCATCTACATTTGTTGCCGTGTTATCTTCTTCCAGCACGCGATCGCTAAAGCCGCCCTTACATGAAAGGGGGGAAGTAGCGCAAAGCGTCGAACAAGAGCAAAAGTGGCATTCTCGTGGGAAGATGAAACAGAATACAGCCAGCAGAGTAGAGATGGACTCAAGTGACGATACACAGTGGTTGCATAAGAAGGCTTTCGAACTACAGAGATACAGAACGCGGATGCTAGGAGCCCGGCGCCGCCCTTCTGCAGTCGCTAGCTTAAGCAGTCATTCAAAAAACAGTAGAGGCTTGCGTTCGACAAGGAAGACCACGCCATTTGTTGCGTCGTATATTACCGCGAAGGAAAAATATACGACGCGTTATCTTCTTACATAAACGTAAACGCTATAGACAATGATCATCGGTTCATTGAGCACTCGGATTTTTGCCGCTCATGCGAATCCATCCATCGAACAACTGGTTCACAATTCTAGCATCAGGTTTGCGATAGCTGAAGTGTGTGATGATTATATTCCTATAACGTAAGTGGTCTTCACTGTCCGTTCCCTGTCTATCGCGCTGTTTCCCTTACGATATGTTCAACCAACTAGCCGACAAGTAAACAAGTGACTCTTCAAGGAAATGGTAAGAAAGACGGTAAAGAGCATCTGTGCCGGGCGCGGTAACGTAGCTGAAGTGCGAATATGCAGTACTATACTAGATGTCGTTTGGTGGATTCCATGTATGCGTTCGCACGGCTTCCTAACTGCCGCAAAAAGTTGTTTCATATGTTCTGCAGTTTCAGGTCGGAACCGCGGCAAGCGACATCAGGTTCACTATACGTGCAACCCCAGCTGTACTTTTTGATGAGGAATAAATGCTTTGCTTCTGCAGGGCACCGAAAGTCCACAAGCTACGGAGGACAGCTGCCCACAAAAGACGTCGGTCGGTGAGCCTGAGGCACCTACGAATGCGCGTGCGTCTTTAGCTGGCGACACGTTGCAACGTCTGGTTGCATCACGCGGACGAATGTCGATGGTGCGCCAGCGAGGTGTAGAAACAGCAAGAGTGCGCGTTCCACGTGATCTCGAAGTCCTGTATCGACGTCGCTGCAGCATCGAGCTGAAGGTCGCCGATAAGCAAGGAGCCACTGCGACTCCGGGTGCCCTCGAAGACACACGTAAGCTGAACAAAACTGCAAATTGAGCTAGCTGGTGAGGATTCATTGGGGACGATCTGCGACAAACGTAGACGGCAGAGAGAAGAACCACACAGGACAGACCCTGAACGTCAAATTGGTGTTTTCATCGCAGAAATTACTAGCATGAAAACGAACAAAAAGAGCAACCATGGCAACACCCTGCCTGATAACGCACGAATGTGTTGCACATTCTACTAACTCACTGTAGGCGAGAAACGCGCACGAACAGGGCGATTTGTCTTTGTGCAATTCGCCTAGATGCACAAGGTTCTGCCTACCCATTTTCCAACAGCTCAAATTCATTGTGTAATAGTGCCATAGAACACTGACTGATGCATGAATTCTCATGTTTATTGACCTGGTATGCTTTCACCACCTCATTTGCGCTCTGGTTTTTATGATGAAAGCTAAATGACGTTTCCTCAAAGACCAGTGCGCAGCCGCAACTCCCGAAGTGCATTGCCAAATGGGAATAAGGTGCACTTTTCTGTGAACCGTGGTGCTCGCGTAATCTCACGTAGCACGTAAGCTGTCTTACCTGTACAACAAGCAATAAACTGGTGGTAGAAATCACGCCTCAAGGCTTTCAGTAATGGTGTATTACAGTGTTTTATCGTGAGAAATTGAAGCAGGTTTTACTGTACTATATATGGTTTAGAACATAAGGTGCAATGCTGCGGAATCTACGCCACAAGTTTGGTCAGCATACAAAATTTGTGAGTGCGCATCTCGCGCTTGGAATTCATCATTGTAAACGTGGCCCCTGCGATTGCCTTCGGTTGCGTGCTAGGAAACTAATCCCGGAGGCCACGATATCAAAAGCAAAGAGACGCTAAGCGATCCAGAGCAAGCTATTGAGAACTGTATAAATAACAAGGTTTGTTTATATCTTTATTTTATTGCGATAGCAATTATATGGACAATCTCGGCTGGTTTTTCACCGTCGGCGTCGCCGTCGGCGTCGGCGACGCCGCCGACGCCGACGTTGTTTTTGAAAGTTGTTTTTGAAAGTCGGCGTAGGCGCCGACGCCGACGTTGTTTTGAGCGGCACAGTTGTTTTTGAAACACTCGTGCCGCTCCAAACTGCCCGCAGTTATTCAGTTGCAGAAGAAAGGAATATGCCAGAAATATACGAGATGTAAGCGTCGGTTTCGGCTTCATGGAAATTGCTACTAAGCAAAAGTGTGCTCACTTTGGGATGACTTAATCGGTAGTTACACGATCGCACAGAACGCTAAAACGATCTGCGGTGCTCGTTTGCGTGACGACTGCAGAAGCATCTCCGATTGCAGTATCTCACCGATATTCTTCAGCTTTCCCTTAGCAGACTAGGGTGGTTGCAATTTCCTGGTGCGGAGTGCAGCCGAATTGAAAGCTTGTTAAAGAAGCTACGAAAATAACATACCACTACAGTATTTGTGCCAAAACTATGCAATTATGGCAGCGAATTTACAAGATTAGTCGAGTAAGAACCGACTGAAAAGCAAATGTTTGAAAGGAGGGTCAAAAGAAGCGTCATTCCTGACTAGTAGTCGTAGAAAGAGCCAGTAGCCACCGGGCGACTGCATAGACGTCGGACTCTAGCGTTTTGCAGACACGTAGCGCCACCTGTCGAAGCAATTTTGGGTAGTACAATGTCCGATTCCTTTGCACGGTTTGTTATGCAACGTGGTGCAACTAGCGATTGCGAAACAACAATTAAGCTAAATATTGAGTCTATTTAAGCCAAACATTGCGTGTATAAAGACCTCCCCTCTGCGCAGGCCTTTATGCTAACAGTTTCCGGTGGCTTCGCGGTTGTTCAAGACTTTTCCAACAGGCTTACGCGCAAGACGGGACTAGACAAATTTCTTCGGCAGCTTACTCAAGCACCAGCAATAACGCTGGTACATTCGATCACTAATATGTGAAAGACGACGCGTTTCGCCGATGACCATACTATACCGATGGCGGACGACTATCATTGCCGCTGTCAGCGTACAGCGTCAATTGCTTCAGTTCTAACTTTTCATTGTTTGGGCACAGGTTTGCCCCTTTAAGGAGTTTCGGGTTGAAGAGCCCGAATACCGCCTTCTTCGTCGTCACAACCACGTGAATATGTAAGCGATTGTACGCAAGTAAAATTGTTCAAAAACGGTAAGGAATACCATTTTGTTATTTGCAGCTCATCTCACGGAATGGGAGACCTTCATAAGGGCATTGTTGACCACACACTGCTGCATTATAGGCTTGACACTGGACATATCTGCTGTAAAACGGGCACCTCGGCACTTCTACCGGAGCTTCAGTTTACGAAACGGAATCGCCCAGATCAATGTAGAAATAACCACATTTCGCAAACCCTTCCAAGACTTTCTGCTACCGTGCATCAGTCAACTCTGTAGATTGAGAAATTACCAGCCGACTGGAATACACGTTGATGACATCTCTTGGCAAACGCGTGACAACCTACCGCAAGATATGTCCTTGGAGGAGATTCTGGGGCTTGGACATCTGCAATTGAACGATAACAGGTATTAGTCGTCGTTTCCTGTACTCTTAAGGTACTAGGGCCAAATATCTTTACAAGTTTGAAGATACCTAAGTAAACATGCCTATTGTAATGTTCTGGCCATTTGCGAAAATGCTTAGGTCTTACCGTACAATAAGTGCTGTGCAATATTTATTTTAAGTTAATCTCTAGAATTTTTTTCCACATTGAAGGGAAGGAGGATACGTGGATCAGATCATTTTCACTGCTTCATTGCAATTAACTGCTTACATTGTAATTAGCAGTAACAGCTGTATTTAAGCCCTTCGTTAAGGTGTCAGAACATTTCATAGCAACAGGCAGTGTTTAAAAGAAAACTGTCGGTGATATAATGTCAGCACAGATTTCAGCATTTTTCTGATGATGTTTGCGGTACAATAAAAAGATAGGTGACTGCAGATATAAATACTATAACCCATGCGTTCAAACGTACAATAGTCAAGTTACTGATGTGCTGAATCACTAATGCCGCTAAGGAGATGCGCCTATATGGTGAATTATATCCTGTAGGTATTTAGCTAAATCCAACAGAGTAGCGATGTGCAATATGCACTCCTTGTGTTACAGCGTAAACAGAAACACGAATAAATTTATTTCTGCTCCAAAATGGGCATGAATCTTCTTGTGTGGTTGTTTGCCTAATCCTGCCGACTTCGTTCCTCGGTGCAGTAACTGAGACGTTCAGTCAACGAACTTGCGAAAATCGTTTGATGTTAGGTGTGCTTGTTTGCCTCCTCAGAAATAACTTTTGTTTCCTTAAGCCAATACCGTTTAATTGTGCGGCGATTACTCCACTTTAGTCGTAACAGTCGGCGAATTAATATATTTGCTTACAATATTTTCCACAGGCTTGCACGACTACTGGAGGCCACCGCAGACATGGCATTTCTAAACGCGCTAAGAATATGTCTCCGAAACACCGGTGCGGGGCCACGTGACTTACAAGTTGTACGGCTTGCCCTGAACCGCTGCACTTCTGGCGAACATCGGAGGATCCGGTGTGAGGTCGACGCAGACTTCGCACACTTACTGGACTGTGCCTGTGCGAACCACCTTGACATGGGCAAGCTCCTGACACTGTTCACATGTCGCGAGCTGAGTGGTTTAGAGCGTGCCTTGGCCACGTACGTACTTACTGTCACACGTCCAATAGAGCTTGTCAGTAACGTCTTAAATATAATCATTACTGTATGCGCGCTTAGCGAAGATGATCGCTGATGACGCTGCTGTAAAGGAGGTATTCCGAGAAGTCCATTTTAGATAAAGGAGAACCGTTTCCTTGGACGTTCCTTAATCAGGAATAAAAGAACTAATCTGGAAGAAAGACGCGTCGGCAACTTCAATTTCATCACGCTGTCATTTCGCCGCAGGAGTGTATAATTTCATGATGGTAAAGCGCTAAAAGAAAACGGAGACTTATGAAGAACCCAGGACGAAGCGCTACTAGCAATTCTCCGTTTTCTTTTAGCGCTTTACCATCATGAACGTATACCAACACGCCCAACTGGCAGTTATTCTGAGTGTATAATTTGATTCTCGCGGCAAGAAACCTATTATCGCGTATACAGACGATGTAGTACATCACCGGACGT
>JALIZH010003000.1:0-14281 GCA_030522465.1 Rhipicephalus appendiculatus | reverse complement strand
GTGGCATTAGGATCTCTGTTTGAAACTAGATAGTGCAGTTCACAATTTTTCACTGTGATCAGTACTATATGGCGTCACATTTCAGAACTATTTTAAGTATCACAAAAACATGCAGAGGTGTTCCAAACAACTTGTCAAAGCATTTAACTCACCAGCATTTCCTCAGAAATACGTTTGTGGCAACATGATCTCTAATATCAGTATGAGTGCCGCCTATTAAAGGGGCCATGTGAATACCAACAAGGTGAGCATGATAACCACAAGATGGCTACTTCTCCAAATTCCCTCCCTACCAGAAAATAGAACCAATGTAACTCTTTTGATATGATGCCACCAGATGGGTGCTGTGAGATATGCATTTGCCTAACACGAAAATTTTATATAATTTACATCTAACTCTATGCATTTATATAATGAAATGTTGACATAACACAACTGAAGTTAAAATAATTTGCAGAAAAAACACAAGATATTAGAGTGCATTATTGTAATCTTGAAGGGGTGTTGACTCGTAAGTCTTTTTTGGCAATTTAATTTTTGTATGTAGAAAGGCATTTAGTGCGGTTGTCTGCCTTTGTTCGACATGTGCAGAGTTCTGTCAAGAAATAGAAATCAGCTTACACGCGAGATAATCGAAGCTGGAGTGATTGAAAAGTTGGGTGGCATGTGTGTTAGTATGCCTCCCACATGAAAATGGGATGTGAATGCCCGGCTGGAAATTGAGTTTCCAGCCAGGTTTTCAGCTGGAAATGGCTCGTCAGGCAGGGAATTTCCCATTCGCTGCTGGAAATAGCATTTCCAGCCAGGAATGGGTTCCATTCCCAGCGGCGAATGGTATTTTCACGCTGGAAATGGAAGTGATTCCCTGACTGGAAATCCATTTCCAGCTTGAAGTCTTCCACTCCCAGTTGGGAAGTTATAGTAATTCTATCACACTGACAAAAAAGAATTTGATTTCCTTTGTGTCCGTTATGATGTTTAGTAATGTTCTTGTTACTTCTGCGCAGCAGATGTGCTCATGGTTGGCCCTATAAGTAGTGTGAGATCACAATATAAACTGTTGAAAGTAGCGCTATATGTGTGCATGTGTGTGCCTTCATTGTGTGTTTGTCTTCAGTGTGCTCTTACCCTTCATAAACATGGAATACCAACATGCCCACATTACCACCTTTGTGATAAATGTTTACCATGTTTCTCTGTGCATTTCTTTTCACAAAGGGGCTTTTTTGAAAGGCTGATATACACTAAAAGTTTCCCCAGTCATTCTGCATTCTGCAAGGGCACCGAAACAATGCATTATTTGAGATCAGCTTAAAGGTGAATGCTTGAAACATTGATCAGTGATATTACAGCAGCCACAAATGATTCTAGAGTTCAACATGAACAATGTCGAGTGCACAACCCTTAGGTATATGCACAGAGTCAAAATTAAATTTTTCTAAGTGTAGGTGAGTTTTCATCATGTATGCTTGAACGTTGGCAATTATGCATAAGAAGGCAATATGCATAGTATTTCAAGAATCTTTGAGCGGGCTGTTACTTCATTTAAAGTGTACAGCATGCTTACCAATGTAGTAGGCCTCACTGTTGTTTGAGGAGTCAAACCAGTAGTCGGTGAATTGCCTTGTCACAACAAGGAGAACACAGTGCATCTATTCAACTGTGTATCCCCACACCAGGTCAAAGTGGGCGAGCTTTGTCAGCGGGGACATGCCTTTGAGACCATTTACAGGTGTTTTTAGCCTAGCTGCTAGGCTCATGTCTCTTCGCATGCCCAACGTTGTCCTTTCAACATCAGGTGCTGAATTGAGGTACAATAGTCGTCCTGCAATCAGACAAAACAGAAACAAGATTAGTGGGATTGGTACACAGTTTACTAAGAAAACCATGCAGAGCCATTATGAAGGCTTGTTTAGATATATTGCTTGGTAAACATATTTTATAAACTTACCTTCTTGACTTTCTCCACAAGCCAGGCACCATGGGCAGCCAAAAAATCCGTTGAATTGAACCTGGTTTCCCACAGCTGCCCTTGCCGGTGCATCAACACACACACAAATTGCGTAAATTTTGGTGTAAATGACAGCTGATGATTGCTTCCAGATCAGTTCACCAGTCTGGCCCAAGGCATCAACAAACATCTTTAGAAACAGCAGCATGTGCCGGGTGCTTCAGTCCAAACCACAGGCCTCCAAGATTGATATTTTTCTTCCTGTACAGTGGAGGCAGTTCATTTATGGTCATCTGTATTGGCCATATTGAGGAGTTCGATGACTTATATAGTGGACTGCCATCAGTGTTGAAGGTGATGGTTAGATCACTCCACCTTAGGACTCCCTTTTCACACAAAGAGCGGTGCGCCATGCCACTTGTGATGTCATATATGGTTTGAGATCCATCTTCTGCCTGCTGCTTCAGCTTGCAGAGGCTCTCATATAAGACACTGGTGAGCCTTGCTATTAGGCTAGAAAATTGCGTCCTGATGTCCAATATTGAAAAAAATGTACCACCACTTTTCATGCTCGACAATTTTGTTGTTTTAAGGCAGGCACTGCACGAGAGGCGTACCTTGTCAGCGGAAATTTGAAGAAGTTTGCCACACTGGCTACAACAGTAGTGGTAATTCACGATGGAAGTGCACTTTTTGGACCAAAGTTTTCGTAGTAGATACTTTGATTGTGGCAGGCCACACCTCTGGAAGCCAAACAAGGCATCCACAAGCTTTAGCAAGTCATCTACAGCTGACCAGGGTAGCCCATGGGCTGCTATAAATGACATTATTAACACAATAGCCACTGCAAGCGTAGTTGACGACCCAGGAAGAGTTTTCGTACCAAAATCATCTATGCATTTAGCCAGCAAATCAGACTCGTCAAATGGTGGCACAAAAGTGCGATCATCATCCAGGCCGTTGTGACTGTCAGCTTCGCTACTGGAGCTTTGGTGTTCATCTTCTACTGAGGATCGAGCGCCCCTGCTCCTGTCTTCACTCCTGTCGTCGGAATGAAGTGCTTCATCGTCTGTGTCGTTTTCGCTGGTCATGTCATGCGTGGAGTTTACGTTGCCACTGCTGGATTCCGTATTTTCACTGCCTCTGGTCAGACTTGTGGAGGGTTCATTTGTAGCACTGCAGCTTGAGGCACAATCAGAAGAACTGTTCATGGGTTGCTCACCTAAAGATGATTGAGGCCTACAAGAGCTGTCTGGGGCACCGTCTGTGGCTGTGCCTGAAATGCCTGTACCTTGAGTTGAAACAGACGGTTGCGGAGTGCTGCTTTCGTTTGCTGGCTGTACCACAATGTTGAACGTGGTATGACGAAAGGTGTATCTGGGCTTAAGTAAAGCTTTCGCCGTTTCTTCTCTGCTTGCTGACTCATAATGAGGGATGAAAAGAAAGATAGGGACAAAACGATACCTTGCAAAGGCTTCTTGGTTCGGGTGAACTGTGGGGTGCACGATGAATTTCTTATGCTACAAACTTGGATGCTATCAGGCTAGTTCTGGAAGCAAGCAAGCGCTGTTTCCTTGCATCGCGACTGAACTGTTTCTAAGAAGTACTTGCGGGATGTTCCGCGTGTGTGAGAGGAGGAAAAGGACGAGGCAAACAGAAAAACCATTTATTTGCAAGAATAAAGGAGACTTCGCGCACATTGGTGGGTGGTCTGCACGAAGGGCCCATCTTAGCGGTGTTGAGAACGTCGCGGGCCGACCCGCCAGAGCAGGTTGCGCCGCGTTGGCCGCCGATTGCAGACCATCTGTGCACAGCCACTTTCTGCTTCTTCCGGCGGCAGGAAGCGCCGAAGGCATAGAAGGCGCGCGTTGGAACGATCGGCTTTTTCGCTGCGCACAAAAAAGGCATCACTGGCTTATTTTGTCGCGTCGTTCGTGAAACTAGTTTTTTGTTTCCGCGGGGAATCATTCGTTTTCGTGTCTGCTCTTGCGTGTGTACATGGCGCTTCATGGTGCAGCGTTCGGGCAGCACGAACACTGCACTGTATACGTTATGTGTGCCATTTGGACGGCACTCGATGGATGCCGACGTTTATTTTCACGAATTCGCTGCTGACAAACTATGCGCGAACTGTAAGCTGCAGAATAAGAACGATCTTCTACTGGCAAAGAGCTGCCCTACTGGCAAAGAGCTGTGTTGTTTCCTTCTTCCGTCTTTGTCCTTATGCGCTGTTCGTATATTTAATTATGTCCTACCAACTTGCCCAAGTTTCCACGCTACAAAATAAGCCTTCTGATTTTGGCGCGGTGCCAACCTTATTTGAGAGATATCCATATTACCTTGCATCACCCCTGAAAAATTAAACAGCGCGTACATAAACTAGACCGCGAGATTCTGTTTTGTTGTTTCGAATGAGAGCACCTGATTTTTAAACCGGCGATGCATTGCTTTACTTTGACAGTTTCTTGCTTATGACACGTCGCTTGTTTACGAACATTTTCTTGTGGAATGGCAAAACGTTCGCAAGCGTGTGCTGGACACCTGTTTCAATGTCTTGGAAAACAATTGTTTAATAAAATATGGGTACGTGTAACAATCGGTCGGTGTGCGGTTTCTCATGCTGCATACATAGTGCGGTGCTCTCCGAGTAATCAAATACCTTAATACCAGAAATTTCGCGTTTTGTGCAATCTGACGCTGGCTATCGTTGCACGCCATCAGACCCGCACGCCATTATCATTACATTTTCAACAAATCAACTTTATATATCTAAAAAATTGCTAGTGCTAGCTACAATAGTAGCATGGCCTCCTCTACTAGCGGTTGACGAGGTGCTCTTTAGCGGTCTGTTAAATATGAGACGCCCGTGAATTGCTCGTCACCTGGCACGTTCACTTTGTTGAGAGAGTGCCTCTACCGTTTTAAAAATGTATCTCATTTGCAATATCTTAAGATTTGCTCTGCACGCTTTTCAAGGATGCGAGAGGAATTTTCTCTCAACATGTGTATAACCGCACCATGATATTCAATCGCAAACTACTACGCCATATATTTCGCTTCCAACGGCCACATGCTGCTTGTGTGTGAGAGCGTGCAGGGGAGCAAAAAATACGCTTATTTCGGCAGCCCAGAGCCGAAGATAAGACGTGCGCGCCTGTTCTGCCTTCGGCGCTTTTTAACAACATGGGTGGGCACAGCGACAAAGCGGCGCCCCATCGCTTCCGTAGACCGCGAGCTGCATGTGTGTGGGCTACTCAGCTAACTCAGCGCCCAATCTGGGATGCGTTATGCCAGTGCTATATATATATAACTAAACTAACAAACAAGTGCAAAACGAAACTGAACTGAATGAAATCTCAGAGGCACAACGCAAAAGCATTGCCTCTGAGATCGGTAGTATAACTTCAGAGGAAATTTTTGTTGGGGCTTGGGGTTTTTCGTTTGAACGCCAAAAAAATATCATTACAGTATTTTCACAAATGATGCTAATAAACATATTAAATGTACAAAAACGACTTTAAACACTGCGTTAATACTGCTTGGAGCAGTAGGAGCCGAAGTCATTCAGCGCGCCTGACGGCAGGTCGGCAGCAGCAGGCAACGTTGAGAGAAAAAGCGTGGCAGCCTGTTCTGGAAACTGTCTTTGTTGTCGCTGTTGCTATTGTAGGCAGTACCTGGCCCAGGTAGGCGGCGCTTGGCGCAGGTAGGCGGTAACTTTGACTTCGGAAATCGCAGGAACCGAAACTAGAAATGGTGGATACGCCAAAAGTTGCGTATGTCGTCTATAAAGATGGTTATCGCGCGATTGTCGACGTGAAGCACATCAAAGACTTCAGTCCGCGCAGCTTATCCGACAGTGCCAGAAACAAAGAGGTTTACTGGAAGAGCGACGCAGGTGGGGACATCGAGGAAGGTTACTTTCGTGGCGATGTCGTCCTACTTGGAGGTGAGTGCGATTTTATTTTCTGAGACATTTTTGCTGGCGTGTGTTTAACACGACACACGGACAAAAGAAGGCATAAAGAAAATATCTGTGTTTCTCATTGTGTGTGCCATATTTTATCCGTGTGTCTGGTTCATGTTGCAATGTGACACGGGCACTTTTGATCGCGATCAATGCGGCAGATCCGCATCGGATTTCTTAATCGCGATCTAAGTATACGATCGTCTTGATCCTGATCGGGCCTGCTCGCAATTAAAAGTGACCGTAGTAGCACTTGAAACCGATCGAGCCCTGTATCACATAGATCGGCGCGCGTTCTTCGCGTTCAAATTTCACGATCGCGACTGGCTCCCATACGCAAGCTGTAGAAGGTGCGAATCATTGTGGAGAAATTTAATCTTGATCGGGTTCGATCGTGATCCGTAGTGCGCTGTGTGACACCGCGATATTATACCGCTGTCAAACAGTCACTTTTGATCGCTATTGGGCCTGCTCTGCATCAAATTATGATCGTGATCGGTTCCTTTATAATTAAGAAACCTGAAGCCAGTTTCTGCTGGGAAGTTCGATCCCGGCTTAGCAGTCATATATGTGACAAAGAAATTCGATCCATCAGGTGCATGATCGCGATCAAAAAGTGGCGTACCTTAACGTGTTACACGTAACTATAGCCTACAGTATATAGCCGCGATTACTGTTGATCGCGATCAAGAAATCGCATTCCATCGCGATAACGATCGCCCGTGTGACAGCGATATGAGTTTGAAAGCAGAAGGCGCAAAGTAGACGACGGACGAAAAGGGAAACACACACACAGAGCACCACTTCCAACAATGTTTATTCCAAGAAAAAACGGGTGCTATTTATGCCGACAGTGTTGTCACATTTCATTGCTGCACAGTCGCATTAAGGTGTCGCCACGATCACCGGCTTCAATAATCTTTTTTGCCTCAACTATATTAATCTGTTCCACTCAGGCCCGTAGCCAGAAATTTTCTTTTTTTTTTTTTTTGGGGGGGGAGCCTGTTGAAAACCTTGAAAACCACCTATTTTCATTATTTATTCTCGGTAAAACACCCTTCTCCATCCGAATTTTGGGGAGAGCCCGGGCCCCTAGCCCCCCCCCCCCCCCCCCCCGGCTACGGGCCTGGTTCCACTTAATTGTCTCGACTTTTGGCAATCACGGAGCATGCGCGAAAATCCGGTACACACTTGCAATCTCTGAAATGTATTGCCGGGTGACCCACTGTGCCATTTCTAACATTGTTGCAATACCGTCTGAGCCTGTCGTTTAAGCACTGCTCAGTTTGGCTGACGTACCTTTTGCCACATGACAGGGGAATATTGTAGACCACGCCAACCTGGCATTCGACATATTTACTTGTGGTTTACGGTACAGGCTGGTGCCTTTCGGATGCTAGGACTTGCCATTTTGCAAAGTTTGGACATTTTCAAAGGTGCAGAGAAGATCACCTTTACGTCTGCTCGCTTAGCGATCTTCAGGTTATGGGACACGCGATGAACATGTGGTATCACAGCTACCTTTTCTTTTACACGACGTGGCTATCGGTCCACTTGGTGGGTTCGCGATTTTTTCAAGATTGTCGAGCGTTTTTCAAGCGTGTCGAGCGGTGTAGATGTCCTGCTACGAGACCGCAGTGACCCAGGCCATCTTGCTGTTCATCATCTGGCGCCATACCTGAGGAGGACCGCCCTTTGTGTGCTCGCTTTCGGGGGCTTTGCCGTCTTTCTACGTGACTTACACAAGGTGTAGGCGCTTGAAGCCCTGAGCTCTGTTTTTCTTTGTCACGAAGATGTTTCTCTCAGAAAGCAGAAAAGTGAAGCTAAGAAGTTGTGTGAGATTATGAACCTGTCCAAGCTTGCGAAGGACATTACAAAGAGTAGAGCAAGTACTCTCGAAGTGTTTTTTATTGCCAAGACACACAAGCTCAACTGTAGAGTAATTGTGTCTGAGCGTAATACCTGGCAGAAGTGTCTCGCAGTCTCTCTGCAAGAGAAGCTTAAGCTGCTCACGGTGCAAGAGCCTTCATTGTTTTACGATTCCACTGAAGTCGTTAACTTCCTTTCAGGCCAGGCGGGGTCCACTTTTGATGCATTTTTTTAGATTTGAAGGACCTGCATTATTTAATAGCCAAGGATAAGTTACTCCTGTGCATCCAAGATTGCATAGACAGACATGGTGCCGTGTCATTTCAGAACGAGGTAGGAATACCCTATGCAAAATTCTTGGCACTCTTAGATATGTACCTCGGGTCCACTCACGTTGAATGGGACAGCCGTCTGTATCTTCAGAAGAGCGGTGTCTGCATAGGTTCTTGTCTTGCTCCGATTTGAAGCGATTTATTTTTAGCTCAGGCAGACAGATCTATCTCCAGTCTTATCAAGGGTAGTGGTGTTACTAAAGTTTTTAGGTTCGTCGGTGACTTTTTACTTTTTATTGAAAGAACTCCAGTGACGCCGAGCTAGTCGTTGGCAAAACCTTGACAACTTTTAGGCACATTTTATCTCCAATTGAAGTGACTCACGAACCTATGGTTGATTCATACATAAGATTTTTAGATATGCGATTATTTTTTTAGACTAACCATGTGTGCTGGCAGTACAAGCCTCGGGAGAATAAACTGCTGCTACCCTTCAGCTCCTGTCATTCTAAGCTTTTTAAGCGTAGTATCGCCAACCCCCTGCTTGCTTAACGTTTTCCAGAAATCCTGTCCCCATTGTGCAGCGGAGAGTTTTGGCAAGCAGATAAACCGCCTGGAGGAGACAGGCTTTCCGCAAGTTGTGCTGGTTTCTGTAGCTGAAACAATTTTTTGAAAATCGCGAACCCGCCAAGTGGACCAAGACCCACCTCGTGTAAAAGAAAAGGTATATACCAAATGTTCATCGCGTGTCCCATAACTTGAAGTTCGAAACTTTGCAAAATGACAAGTCCTTGCCTCCGAAAGGCACCAGCCTGTACCGTAAACCACAAAAGTAAATATGTCGAATGCCAGGTTGGCGTGGTCTACAATAATCCCCTGTCATGTGGGAAAAAGGACGTCAGCCTAATTGAGCAGTGCTTAAACGACAGGCTCAGACAGCATTGCAACAATGTTAGAAATGGCAGAGAGGGTCACCTGGCAATACATTGCAGAGATTGCAAGTGTGTACCGGATTTTCGCGCATGCTCTGTGATTACCAAGAGTCGAGACAAGTGGAACAGATGAATAATTGAGGCGAAAAAGATTATTGAAGCCGGTGATCACTGCGTGAGTGTGGCCTCCGTTTCTTTATCTCAGAAAGAGTTGCGATATCTTAATGCGACTGCGCAGCAATGAAATGTGACAACGCTGTCTGCATAAATAGCATCCGATTTTTCTTGGAATAAACATTGTTAGAAGTGGCGCCCTGTGTGTGTGTCTCCCTTTTCGTCCGTCGTCTACTTTTCGCCTTCTATTTTGAATCATGCAGTACCAACACGCCCAGTTGTTCACTCTCACATCGATATGAGTTGTTCTTCACGCTTATACCAACTAGCCTCCATGTCTCTGTTCTCGTTGATGAGCATATATTGTATATGAATTTACTTGCAGCATGTGTGAATTAAGGGCATGCATCTACAGCTCAGCTTTAATCATAGAGGAACATGTTTACATCCAGTTATAAGTTTTAATGTGATTATGTAGCAGCCTGCTCCAATTTTTTGTGTTCACTGCATTGTAGCCAGCTTCAGTGACCTCATTCAAAAAATGGGCAAAAAAAAGAATTGCTGTGCCGGACAACGTGTTCCATGAAACGGACCCTGAGGCAGACGTCAGTACTCGAAAGGTAAATATTTGAATCATGACACAGGATAGAGCAACATGCATCGACACAGCACTAACTTGCAATATTCGATTTACTTTCTGAAGTCGCACATTTGTAGTATAGTCGTTCACAAAGATGCATTTGTGTAAGTTTGCAGGGCTTTAGTTGTACATATGTTTCATTATTTTACGAGCTAAAATGTTGCTCCGGAATGTTGACAAGCCAAAGCTTTGACTTTAAGGAGTGTGCTAGTACACTCCTTGAAGTTATATATTCATGCTCACTGCATATTTGTGGATTTTATGGTGAAAATGATGCATTAAATTGATTTGCATAAGTTCATGTGGCTATATCAGTCTACATAAATAACAGCATGTGTAAATAATGACACGGTGTGGAACAAAATATAGCATTGTTCAGCGGATACAGCTTGTGGCTAGCAACATGGCGTGCTATGTAATGCGTTTGGCTAGCTAAGAATCATGACATAGGTCAAGCAGTAGTATGTAACTTAAATTTTGAGGTATGTATAACTGGAAAGTGTAGACTTCCTAGTATGTCTAGCTTACTTAAAGCCTCTCTGATGAGTGATTAATTATGAGTTAATTTATTCATTCCTAAGCCCACAAAAAAAGCACCTGAAGGGGGGCCAACGAAAGCGGAAGAGAGCCCACAGCAGCGACAGCTCAGATGACGAGGCTGTCCACATCAGCCTCCTCCGAAAGCAAAAGGAGGTGAACAAGGAGCTCAGGAGAGAGAACAAGCGCCTTGAGGAAAGGATCGAGGCGCTTGAACAAAGAAATGGCAGGCTCCAGGACCTGCTGCACAACAAGCTCGGCAAGTTATATGTATTTGGTTAAACTGAATGCTTAGGTGGTTGGTTTATAATTAAGCAAAATGTCAACAGCGCAAAAAGACAGAACACCCGGGGAGACTCGCAGCAACCGTGCTGAACTCACAACTGTTTTAGTGCTTCGAACACAAGGCCTTTTTATGGTATGCATCAGAGCAATGGAAAGGTGCACAATTACATGAAATAAAGTGGTGATAATGCCTCGTGGCTAGAAGTTGCCGAAGTGGAGAATCGAGGAATTTTGGCAGTGCAGTCTAAAACTCAAAACTTGAAACGCACTCATGATATACAAAATGAAAGTAAAAAAAATAATTACGAATATGAACGTCAACACCAGCTGAGAAACAAGGTAACGGAAAACAAGCCATGGAACACAAAGACAGGAAGACGTGGATAGGAAGGCATGCACTGCAGGTAATGTGCCTCTTTCTTGGAGAATGAAAGCGAGGGCCTGCTGACACAACTGTCACCAAGCCTCTAAATTTCGGCTGCCTGTAGAATTTCGGGAACAAGTTGCTTTCCATGACTGCCTGTCACAGTGCACCTCTCGAAATGTGGGGAGGAGCCACAATCATGGAAGTGTTTCGTTATATAACTGCACCTAGCTGTTGACAGGTTCTGTTGGTGCTGTCTAAGACAGACATTAAAGCACTTGCCCATTTGTCCGACATAGTACCTGCCGTGTGACATTGGCAAAGAGTACATGACTCCTTGCTCATATGGCACGAACGTGTGGTGGTGTTTTTCGCGAAAGTCTTGGTTTCCAGGGGGAACGCTCACCGCTTTGCACAACCTGGAAATCTTCTCAGGGACTCAGAAGGTCATCCGGATATCACCGCATTGTGCGATCTTTTTCAGATTGTTTGACAGCCTAGGCATGTGCGGCACTACCCCGATTCTTTTTCTTTGAACAGGCACCTGAACTTGAACTCCTTCGGCATTTTCCATGCCTCAGAGCACGCATTTTGCAATGTATGAAGGGTACCCTGCCCAGGCCAGGCGCTCTGTTTGGTTCTGAATACTCGAACCAACACAGTGCCAGTACAACTTGCGGAAAGCGTTTGTGTAACGAGCCCTCACCAACTCCCTCTTTTCAGCTTAGAATGTGTTGAGTCATATGGCAGCAAAGCTACGACCAGCAGACATGTTTAAGTTCCAACTTTAGCTTCAGGTCAAAAGGTGGATGCATGACTCTTGTGGCACTTCACACATCACAAGTGGTGCTAGAGATTAATGAGAAATGGTGAGCACATCAATATAGGAGCACTCTCGCGAAAATTTTCCATCTTGTTTTTTATGTTGCGATAGGTATCTAACAACACACTTACCATGGCTGGAAGGCTCGTTTGCTTGAGCGCGTGATGGTTAATTATTTAGATACGCTTTTATAGCGCTCAGTTATTGCAGTTTTGGTTTCAGCGAGCGCCTACTGAGGCGGGATCCAAAAGGGGTTTTCGTTCGTGTAAACATAGTTGGCTACGTAAGCACACAAAACTGTGTGCACATGAGCACCGCGTTGGCAACCTTTTCAATGAAGGTTTTCTGGGTGCTGCTATAATACCCTTTGAGGCGTTGTAAATATTTGTTGACCCCACAAAAATGCACTGCCGAGGCTGGGACATCAGCCTTCGTACTCTCGTTCAGGTCTGTCCCTTCTTTCTGAAAAGGTCCGCTAGGAGAGAGTGCTCACAAGGATTGTGGCAGCCAACGCAAACTTGTGACACAGGGGGGGGGGGGGGCGGTTGGTTCTTTACACAAAAACTGAAGGCAGGTTTCAGGTGCAGTGGTGCGACACGCACTTTAGAATTGATTTTAAATATATTCTAGGCTATATTCATTGATACTTTGTTGATGATGCGTGTGTGTCCATACACATCTACCCCAAAGGTATCTTGCCTTCAAAATGTTGTGTCAGTACTCCTTTAAACTCTATTTCAAAGCCTCAGTCATCTGTATTAAACTGTATGCGGTCATCATGTACGAACCTAATAAACCTTGCTACTTTTTTCTCCCGTAGCTGCAGTGCGCACCGTCCTGTCCAGGCTAGCTAAATACAAGTTTCTGAGGACAGGCACTACTGATGACCCTACACATACGTCTGTGCACCGTAAATAAAGATTCCTTGCACATTTTAAAAAAACAGACCTCAAGTAAACCTCAAGCAGTTTCAGAAAACCAACAGTGGAAACATTCGATTCAATTAGAAAGGCTATCAATGCTGCTTTCAATACAACTGAGCGGTTGCTCATTGGGGAGTGAATAATCAAGATCTTTAATAACGAATGAACAAGCCAGTTGTCCTTCTTTAATATTTTCTTTAAAAAAAAGGGATCACTTAGTTCCGAATTTTTAACTCGGAATTGGTCGTCACATCAAGAAGATTTAACTTGTTTTTCCAAAACATTGCTACTTCTTTCTGCTGCGTCCCATTTTCAGATACAATGATGTGTAGTGGACAGTCTTCCTTATGCTTCTTGGCACTAAAAGTAGGCTGTTTCGTACCTCAGGAGCAATGCACTTGACTTTCTGCCAGTCGACTAGGAAGGGCATTTATTTTTGGTGCTACCAAGGAATTTACTCTGGGTCAAGGATGAAGCTCTTGGGTCGACCTTTGAAAACCAAGGCAGTGTCAACCTTAAGAAGGTGAGGGCGGAAGCAAAGAAACCGTGCAAGAAGTTATATTTAGAGCAGTTATTAAAATCAGTATATTCAAAGAAGGGCCTAAGCTTAATGATATTGTTTAGTTCCAGGACACATAAGGTAGACAGTGCACTACGCATCATTACATTTGAAAATGGGATGTGGCAGAAAGAAGTAGCAAGGTGCTTGCAAAGGAAGGGAAGTAGACGATCCATTCCAAGTTAAAAATTCTAAACAAGTTATCACTTTTTTGAAAGAAAATAGTATTAAAGGATACCTGGCTTGCTCATTCAATGTCAGAGATCTTGTATTTAGCAAACCTGGACAGGATGTTGCATGTGTGGCTACGGGAGAAAAAGGTAGCAAGGGTCTAAATACCCTTGCTACCTATTGATTTTTTAGTACTGTCAATACTAATGATTGAGGATTCGAAATAGTGTTTAATGATGAGCTTACCATTTTTCATTGACGTTTATTGCTACTTGTTGTGACAGGTGAAGTGCCACAAGAGTCGTGCACCACTCTTTGATCTGAAGCTAAAGTTAAAATTAAACGTGTCTGCTGAACCACTCACAGGGAAGCCAATTTGCTGCCTTATGACTTGGGGTGCTCTAAGCTTGTATAGAGAGCATGGGTGAGGACTTGATACTTAGATGTTTCATGGAAGTCCTGCCAGCACAGCATTGCTTTCAGTTTTCAGAAGCAAACAGAGGGCCTGGCTTTGGCAGGGTACCCTTCACATGTGCTAATGGCCGTTGGTTTTTGCATGCTCTGAGGCAAGAAAAATGCTGAAAGAGTTAAGGAACAGGTGCCTGCTCAAAGAAAAATAATGGTGGTGGCATACATGCATAGGTTGTCACACAATTTGAAAAAAGATCGCACGGCACTGCGATATCAGGTTGGCCTTTCCAGCCCCTGACAAGCTATCCAGGTCTGCAGAGCAGTGAACACTCCCCCCTCGAAACCGAGACTTGTGCGAAAAAAGCACCGCCACACGTTTGTGCTATGTGAGCAAGGAGTCGTATACTCTATGCCACTGTCATGGGGCAGGTACTATGCTGGACAAACAGGTAGGTGCCTTAATGCC
>JALIZH010002999.1:0-60846 GCA_030522465.1 Rhipicephalus appendiculatus | reverse complement strand
TGCAGTGTTCGTTTCACTTTCCTATGTATATCGCTCCAATCCGTGTTCGATAAGTCGAGGCGGAATCTATCTAGTGCGTCAGGTGTCACGAGCTGGTAAAATTTCTCAGCCCGAGTTGCTTGTTCAAGAATTGCTTTTTTGCAGAAAAGGTATATGCCCAAGTGGTCACTCAGATTACAGCAAAAATCACCCCAATGTATATTTGACATGTCAATGTTGGCGATAAACAGGTCTAAAAGTGTTTCAGAGGTTGCTGTGATTCGGGTAGGTGATTTAGTTGTAATGGTGCATCCGTAGGAGCGCAAAAGAACATCAAAATTAATGCTGTTAGAAGACGAGGTGAGCATATCAATATTAAAGTCTCCACTAATTATGGCGTCATACTTATTCTTATCAATAAAAGTAAGGTAAGCTTCAAACAAGTCAAGAAATGCACATATGTCACCTCCAGGTGGTCTGTAAAACGCTGATAAAACTGCATTATTTCGCATTATTATTGAAACAACTTCTACATCAGCAGAGCAGAAGCAAAATTCTTTGATGGCGTGAGACTCAATTTTTTCATTAATCAGAATACACACGCCCCTCCTCGACGGCCATCGCGGTTTACAGCAAATGTTTTGTAAGGGGCTACATGAAAGCTGTCATTATCATCCAGCCAAGTTTCTAAAATTATTATGACATCAAGTGTGAATCGAAAGTCATCAAGTAGCATCTGAAAATCATTTCTTTTGTTGCTTATTAAACGAATATTTATGTGAAAACACTTGATTACGTTCTGTTTGAGCCTCTTCTGAGGAATGATGCTATCATATCATGGGGTAATAAAGACTGGTCGGTATGACTAAAATTTTCAGATGCCGCAAGTGAGCCAGTTGAAGAAATGGTCTTATCTGCGGTCATTACTAGAACTGATGAATAACAGCAAACTGCAGACTTGGTAATACTCAATGTCATATTGCGCTTGAGTAAAACTTCCTGCTCTATCACCGCTGTGTTTAATATATGAATAATTGGCTGATTTTCCCTTCAAGTATATTTTAAGAAAGATAGCGGAAAAAAGGGCCATGGATGTTCTATTGAAATGTAATATCGTACACTTTTCTGTTTTATAACCCCGAGAGGACTAAGGAAAAAAACCGCCAGGCCTGCGCGGAACGCGCAGCACAGTCACAGCGAAAGCTGGGAGAGCGGCCTTTCTGAACCTTTTTTTAAACACTCTTGGGGCAACTACTACAAGGCCACTTGCATGGTACCCACTACGCCATAAATCATCATAATTTTTTTGTGTAGTGGGGAAGCGTCTACTATGCCATTATTCGTCATTCTGCGGAAGAGGGTGGTACCCGCTACACTCTTGTGACGCATATGTGCACTTTGTTGATGCTGTGGCTGACGACGATGAAGAATTATGCCCCAGGCTTTTGTAATGGGTTGGAGCATTGATCAACCCACTCGTTACGCAATTCGCAATGCGTGACGCCTGGTTCTTACTTTAGGGCTCTAAAACGCTTTATAACACACATTAACGCGATTCGTTACCCGACATGAAGCTTGCATAGGGTCAGTTTGCACCGCAGTTTCAAGCAGCGGGGTAGCTCAGTGGTAGAGTGCTGGGCTGCCACGCAGGACAGGCTCGATTCCCGTTCTGTCATAGGTGTTTTTTTATTTATTTCGTGCGATATTGGTTACGGACACCGGCGGCGGCGGCGGCGGCAGCGGCGGCGGCGGCGGCGGCGGCGGACAACTACGGCGCAGAAACAGAACCTTGTTGTGATCCCATAACAGCTTTCGCTGTAAAACAAGGTCTCATATGGCGATTGTTCGAAATTGAGCCAAGTCTTTTATGGCAGGGGATCGCGAAACAAGTTCAGTAGACAGTAAATGGACAGCAGCAGGATTAACTTCAGCTTTCGAATTATGGAAATGATCGTTGCTTGAGATGTTAAGTCGGAATCCAATGCTTTTTCCCGTTTCATCCCGACATTGCAGCTGAAATACGGCTCACCCACAAGATTAAGTTCATTCCATAGAACTCATGACAAGTTAACCATCTTGTCGACATCTTCTCCATTTTGAATCCTAATCCTGGGCGATCCATTTGCTTGCCTTGCAAAGATTTTGCCATCACGCACCCAGACATACTTCCAGTTTGCCTCATGCTTACGCGCTGTAGCTCGACCAAGTATTCGCTTCAGTTCGAGACATAGATGCTCGTTCACGAACAAGGCTGCTCGACAATCAATGCCGACATCAGAACATTTCAACGTTGCCGAGCGTGCACTCTTCAGAAAGTCATCTCGCTTTTGCCTCTGTAGGAACTGCACCATCACATTCTTTTTTAGTTGCGTCTTTGGCTGTTGGAACCCAGTGAACACGTGCAATATCACTTGCAAGGATTGGAACTCCTATTTGTTCACCAATTTTGGTGACCACTTCAGTTAAGTTTAAAGAGGCACTGTACGGTATACCTTTAATTTCTACATTGGCTCTCCGAGAGTACTGCTCAGCCTGAAGTATTCGACATTCGTGGTCTTTTACCTGCTGTAAAAGGTCAGAACACAGTACATGCAGTTTGACGTTTGGTTCTTTAAGTTCTTTGTTTTCCACTTTGATATCCTCGTATTCTCTGTTCGCATGAGCCAGGGAAGTCTTGATATCTCTCAGTTCTTTGCGAAAATCTCGCTCAATGGTATATTTGAAGTCTTTGAACTCAGCCCGCAGCTCCCGTTTTAGGTCATCAAAACGTGATCTGATCTCTTTTGACATCTTAACCCTTTGTGCGGCAGTGGGACACATACGTCCCACTTTTCCGTCTGCAGAAAAAATTTCTCCCACATCACCCGTTGCAATTAGCGCAACATTAAGTCACTCATATCTTACCTAAGTCATCGTAATCTCGAAAAAATTCTTTTACCGTGCTTTCGAAGGGCGGATGTAGTGTTACAATAGCGTTGAATTTCGGTCAATTTTTTATGATCGCTTCTGAATTTTCCTCTTTTTTGAGATACATAGAACCTACCAATCAAAATGCCGGATAATATCCTCCTTTTCTGGTTTTTTGAGAGACACGATCTTAGCTTCCAGTCATCACGTGTTTTTGTAAATTTGCGAAATAACTTGGCCAATAAATGCATCGGAACAATCCCCTTCAAAATTATCCGGCTAATCGCGCACCGCAATTGCGGATATTAATGCGTGGAAATATTTTCTCGATATTATATACCTCTTGAAATGTAGCCACATGTTCAGGGATAACATCTGTACTCGAAAATTTCAACAGCAAAAGCTAGGACAGCCAAATGGACAAAAAAAAGTGGTAGATGCATGCGGTGAAGTAAGCTTTACAGGGGCATACCACACCGCTTTGAAGGCTCAAGAGACGCAACTGCAGGCGGCGTTCTCATGAGGTCCGCACAATTTTTTCTCTTCACAACTTTAGTGATACTCTGTGCCACTTGCTTCGGCCGTTTCACCCCCAAAATTCCCGTTGATGCAATCGCGAGATGGTGCCTTCATGAGGCAGTGGGACAGTGTTTTCCCACTTTTTGAAAACACTCTCATGAGTCAGTGGGACATATATGTCCCACTTTTTTTCAGTAAACTACTGGCTTGATTTTGATGAAATTTGTTTCATACTATTTCTTTCTAGTTTATATCAATAAAGGACAGCCGTTTTTTATATTACCATGTCAAAAATATAGGACGACCGACAAAGGGGTTAAGTGACAGAACAGCGAACCAAGATGCCGTACAACAGTGACTGGTTGCCCAACCGCGAACCAACAATACAACAAAAGCACAGTCACTATCAATAGCACTTATGGTAGCAGCCGCAGTGACAATTTCTGTGGCACCTACCTGATAGGCAGCACAGGATAGGCCCCACAAATTACGACTTCCTCAAACAGCTTCGCTGTTACAAGAATAGTTTCTCGTTCACTCGGTATGTATGAAAGTTGTCATGGAAGGGTAGGAATGTATGACTAACTTTTCTGATGAGTCCTCATATCCACAGCATGATATACTCGTCAGTTACCTTAAGAATAATGATGATCAAATAACTTGTGGTTGATACACGCATTTGATAAGCGTGTAGGTGTACGAAATGAAAGAAAAAGTACTAACAACAATAATAAATAAAAAATAAAAAAAAAGAAATAAAAAAAGACTAGAACACATATCTCGCTCATACCCGCAGTTTTGCTCAAGCGACATAAGATGCCTAACTCCAGCGTTAGGGTAGCCTCGACCTTTACTTCGTTTTTCATGCGCATCCGACAACATATTCACACCGTTTCAATGACATAGGGCACGTATTCTGAAACGATTGTGAAAGGCGACAGTATCGCTTTTGGTGAAGTAGAGTCTGATGTGTTCAGTAATTGGTCAGTGGAATGTCATTGTTGCCCTCGCCATTGCTTTACGAATGACTGACAACACAGGAAGGAGCGAGCTGTACGAGCGCAGAGCGACCCGAGTGTGGCGTTTTCGAGCGTATACTGGCTTCTTTGCAGTGACCATGCTTGGCTGTGGATACATGAAATATAAAACGTGTTGAAAGTGTTTTCAACGTTTTCTTAGCAATTTTTTAAAGCACGTATTATATTTAAAGAAGGTCGCTTTGTGGGAAATGCATTTTTGTTGATAGCTTAACGCGGCGTACACTGAAAGGCAAAATTACCCGAAACAGGAGTAACGCAGCCCAATGGGCGCGCGTGATGAACGGATAGACCTTTGAAGAAGTAACCACAGAGGGATGCGTGCCGTGTGCAAACCAGTTAGTCTCCAAAGGGATGAACCGCGCGGGAGGTGCAGGCCTTGTGTAGAGATACGTCACGAGTGCAACCGTTGTCAAAGGGAACTAACCATTCTCCTCGCTCATGGGTCAGTCTTCTCGCTTGTTTTCGTGGTGGCGCGTTGGGCCGCGCTCGGAGAGTTCGACGATCTAGGAACTAAGCCAACTACACCGCGGTGCTTTAGAAGATATGCACGTATGCGTGGATGAGCGTGTGCACGGTGCTGCTTTTACGTTTCGCCGCACCTATGAAGTCAGGAGCTGGTCTTGACACGTCGTGACCCCGTCGACGCCGTGCTGTATATCTCTGGCGTAGTCAAGGCACTGTGGCACTGCGTCGTCACCGGCTGGGAATGGCGGCCGAGAATACAGAAGGCCTATCGGAACCATCATTTCAATCTCACTCTGTGAAGAAATCGGTGCTGGATTCTTTCACAAGTAAGTGATCATACTTTATTCTGCCGTACCTGTCGCGTGCACGAAACGGGTCACGACTTTTTTGGCAACGGGCTCGATCGTGTTGTATATCGCGCGCACGAAATACACCACGAAGGTCGGTTTGGGTGTGAGCTCGCCTGTGCTTTGTGACTGCCTGGAAATCGGCAGCCATTGCCGTCGGCCGCCCGGACGCTCGATTATCGAGTGTTCGCCGCGCTGATGAGCTGCGGGCTCGCGATATTGGGCAGAGGCCTCGCCGCCGCGATGCGACTCGTCCAAAACCCATTTGCGTTTGCCGGCAACGAGCTTGGTTGTATGTCGCGCGCTTGAAGTGCACCGGCAGCTGGCGGGGACATTAGCTAGCCGACTTAAGCTGTGCTTCGGAACTCTGTGGAAAGTGGTCGCCATTACCGTTGGCTTCCCCGCCCCCTCGGTCGCAAGCAGCTCGACCTCGGCACCGTTGTGGCGGCGGCCCCACGTTCGCTCACTCGAGGAATTTAGTGGAAATTTATCGCCATCACGGTCGTCTTCCTCGGCGCTCGCTCGGAAGCAGCTTTGCGCCGTTCGCGGTGGCGGCCCCGCGTTCCCTCACTGAACTCTGCCGCTTGCTCGAGGAACTTTGTTGAAATCGGTCGCCATTACCGTCGGCTTCCTCGGCGCTCGCTTGGAAGCAGCTCGGCGGCGGCCCCGCGTTCGCTCGCTCTTCTGTTCGAGGTTCGCTGGCGGCAGAAGATCCGCGTTCGGCCCCGCATTCACTTGCTCGAGCTATACGACGTCGCTCGCAGAGAACTCGCCGACTCGTTAGCGGCAAAGCGGTTCGCGGCGCCTCGGCGTGATGGCTGCGGCTGTTGCTCTGTGTGGCTCGTAATGAGTCTTATATGGTGTATGACATCGCGGTGAAATTATTTGCATGCCATATTTTAGACGTGTGTTTTTTAGTTCACCGTGTACGTATTTGCCATGTGCGTGCATCGTCGTCCTCTCTCTCACGTGTGACTAACTATTTGCCATCTTTTTTGTGCAGCGCTTTTCCACAACGTGCGGTGTGAACTGGTGCGTGCAGTGCCAGTCATCTATTGCGTGCAGTGCCAGTCAGCTTTACAAAGAGGCTGTATGGGACATGACAACGCGGCTGGACCTGTATTTGACATTTCACAGTGAATTCACCGAAACAATGCAGAAAATTTATATGTATATAGAAAAACAAAACAGTTCATTGTCTCACTTTTTGTTTTTCGTTGTTGCAATGACTGCGAAAGCAGTAAAACACTCATGAGTAAATCTGTTTTCGCGTGTTCTTCTCCGCGCCATTTATTGCTCACTGCGGAGAAAACACGTGAAAAAATGATTAAGCCTTGCGGAGAATAACTGTAGAAAATCATCCTGGGGATAATTACGTATAATTGGAACTGGGGATAAAAAATTCATCCGAGTGGAGTATTTGAGTGTATCGATCGTTCGTCCGGCGAGGTGCAACTGTGCGGACTAACGGTTGCCCGGTAAGGTGTATATGTGAGGACCAAATGTTAGTCCACTGAGGTGCAACTGTGGGGAGGGACTAACGGTAGCCCGCTAACGTGTACATGTGAGGACTAAATGTTAGTCCCTTGAAGGGACGAACTGTTAACTTGTGGGGACTAACTGTTAGACGCGGTGCCGTTAGTGCTTAACCCTTTCAGGGCCGAATTTTTTCGCGAAATGCGTGCCAAAAATGTGTAATTTTTTATTGATGAAATAAATTCTTCAGACCATTCTATTTCAATAAAAAATTGTCCAAAATTTTTTTTTCCTGACCGGAAAGTGATAAAAAAATCATTTTTGTGTTGTTACATACACATGGTTTATTCATAGTAACATCAAGCAAAATCCTGAACAAAAGCACTTTTACGATTTCTTATAAATAAAAATTATGAATTATAATAAACATAGCTCACAGACATACAAAAATAAGCGCACCAGAGTACTTTTCCGGTAAAAAATGCTTTTCCTCTAACACTAAACACTAGGGGAAAAGTCACCTTTGATCCGATCCGGATCATCTCACCGCGCACGCTTTCAAGATGTCGCTTCTTCATCATCGTCCGAGCCTGAACTCATAAACAAATCCTCGCCTGACGAAATGACATCCAATGAATCAGATTCGGCACTTGGGGAATAGTCCACATCGGAAGAATCGCCGCTCGACTCCCCAGCACCAGAGCAACCGGCGAGCACTTCCGTAGCGGCGAACAGCGTGACTGAGCGCACGGAAGAAAACTGCGTGGTTGTGCGCCCGTCCGGACAGCAAAACGAGAGAAAAAGCTATAACGATCCTTCATCTTATCGCCAACGAGACGGAGTTAGATTTCCGAGTTCCCTAAACAGGAAACTAAACCACGGCGACGTCGTTTGTGTAATTTAGCCCCTCCCGAAACAGATATAATCGCGCCCCGAAGAGCCATAAACGAGAGAGTCACAAGCGCTCACCCCTTGAGAGATTAGAAACCAAACAGCCATCAGCTTTGCGGGCACGTGAAGCGATAACCAACGAAGGACGAAACCGAAACCAGCCGCACCTCATACGCGCGTTCGGGTGTACAAGCGAAAGCCGCCGCGCCGCCTTGGAAAGCAAAAAAGCAACAGAGAGACATCGGCGCGTGAAAAAAATTCCACGTGTTCCGAAGCGTGGCAGCACATGTCAAGCAAGAGAAGTGATCGAAAACGGCGAGCATTTTAAACCAGCCGCATCGCGGGCGCGCTCAGATGCGCAAGCGACAGCCGGTGCCGTTGTGCGAAGCATAAAAAAAGCAACAACGGAGAGACACCGGCCCATGAAAAAAATTTCACAGTTTGTCGAAGCATGGCAGCACAATCCAAGCAAGAAAAATGATAGAAAAAGGCGCGCGTTTGAAACCAACCGGACCGTGAACGCGCTCGGGTGCGCAAGCGGTTGCCGGAGCGCCGCTTTGCGAAGCAAAACAAAAAAACATCGGAGAAACATCGGCGCATGAAAAAAATTCCACGTGTTTCTGAAGTGTGGCAGCACACGCCAAGAGATAGAAATGATCGAAACAAGCGCGCGTTTTAAAGATAAAGGCCGTGCCGTACATGTACAGGTGAAAACCATTTGGGCACTGTTAGGTGCTGCCGTACATGTACGGCGAAAACCATCAAAGGGTTAAAGGGACTAATGGTTGGGGCAGCCCCATTAGTCCCCACAGGGACGAATCACACACCCTTTTATCACCCTTTTGCCTTAGAGTGTAGTTTTCCTGCTGTTTTTGTATATTTTCCTTGCTCTCTGCCTACTTTTCCGCCACAAATCCTGCCATCGTCTTATAGTTTGTTGTATGACCGACCTGTTTACATTTGCAATGTCCTCCCTAAAACCCAAGGCTTCATGTAGGTTAGTGCCTTAAGATACACCCGTGTGAGATTTCCACATTGAACTGAAACATATATAACCCGAACTGCCTTGAAACAGCAAAGCGCTTCCCCTGGAATTATTCTAAAATGAATGCCTTCTTACTTCGTCCTTACCATTACTGTAGTTACTCAGAGGCGGTTTTCCATCGCTGCCATCCAGTTTCTTTTTTTTCTTCTGCATATATGACGTTTCGCGTAACGTTTTTTGTTACCATGTCGCTTACACTGTCAGACATATACTTGCTGATGAGTCTCCTATCTTTGTTTCAACTTTGAGTCAACGCTCTTCCGATACAGATACCGGAGCACTTTTTACTCCTATCTGCTGTCTGTCATGTTCCTTTGTCTCGCTTTGAAACTAATTTTGAAACCACTGAAGTCGTTACCGACTCCAGCATCGCCATACGTCTGCGCGTCGCACCGTGTAGTCTGCACGTTATCAATATTACACGGCGCTATTTTTAGGTGTAGGGTAAAACGCAGGGTAATAAAAAAATGTGTGGGGTAGAGTAGGGCAATTTTGACCTTGGCGTAGGTATTTTCCAGAAATTGCTTGGCAACAATGCCCCGCGGCCGTTTTCAATGCCTGGAGCAGTGAAGACAAGCCACGGAATGTCAACTTTGCCTTGGAAGACGCAGCTAAAACTTGGTTTGAGAGCCAAGGGTGGACCCTGACAAGGTGGGAAGTTTTCGCACCAAGTACCTGGCAACATTCACCAACGTCGTCAGCAATGAGAGCGCCGAGGCTCTGCTCGAAACTCGCGTACAGCTGCCAAATGAAAACGTGGCACTGTTGACGGAAGAAATGACAAGGCTTCACCGCCATGCAAACCCAGCCATGCCCGAAGACAAGAAAGTTCACTTCGTCATGCGAGGAGTCAAGCAGGAACTCTTCGTGGTGTCACTGATGCGGAACCCACCGAACACCATCCAAGAATTTGTCTCTGAAGCGACGACGATTGAGAAGACGCTAGAAATGCGTACTCGGCAGTATAATGGTCGCCTGCCTCCAGACAGTGGATCTGTTGAAGCCCTTAGCTCCGACGACCTGTGCGAAATGAACCGAGCGATCGTTCGGGAGGAACTGCGCAAGCTGTTGCCCTCACCACAGCCTCAAGCGGACCCGATCACAGATATCGTTCGAGAGGAAATCCAGCAGACGCTGGGCATCGCCGTGTCAGCGCAGCCGCAACCGCAAGCTAAGAGCTATGCTGCTGCAGTCCGCCGTTCTGTTCCGTCTCCGCGACAACGTCAAGACAATGCATCGCCGCAGTTTCGTCGAGAGACACCGCCGCCGCCGCCACCACCGTCGACTCTCTACAGTCTTCCTGTCGGCCAGCGCTGCGTGCCAAGGAAAACCGACGTTTGACGCAGCCTTGACAACCGCCCGCTCTATTACCACTGCGAGGAGGCCGGCCACACCTGCCACCGCTGCCAATTTCGACAGATGGGGTTACGCGGTTTTGCCTTCAACGCGCCGTGTCCACAGCGGGGTGAACCACCACACGACATCGCCATCTACCTCGCAAGAGCGCAGTTGACCTCCCGACAACCATTCCGATCGCCGTCGCCAGGCCGCTACATGTCACCGCAGCGCCGCCAGAACAATGGCCCTACTCGGGGCCGTTCCGCGAGCCCATAATCCGGAAAACTAAGGGCAGCAGCCGATGGAGCTGCGGTTGCTGTACGACTAAATACCGAAGATCCTCCGCCGCCGACGACGATGCCTCAACGAAGTCTTAAGAACAAGCCGCAGGCAGAACGGAACCCGCATGACGAAACTTCGCGACCGGTGAAGCACCTGACAACACGAGGTAGATGCAGCGGATCAAGCCGACGTAGCCGTGATGCGACGGCGAGAACAAACGGCAACGCAAAAGACGAACAAGTGACCTCGACGTTCTCATCGACGGCCACAACGTCGCCGCTTTCGTCGACACTGGGGCCGACTATTCCGTCGACACTGTGCCATTCGCCGCGAAGTTAAAAGTTAAGACTGCTTCGAAAGGACCTGAAATCGCGACAGCTGGAGGCCATCTGATAACGCCGGTAGGAGTTTGCACAGAAAGAGGCCCCTTCAATACTCGGACTTATCCTGCGAGCATTGTAATTCTGCTGCATTGCTCCAGTATTAATCAGAACTAACAGACAATAATACCCAGGAAAGTATAGCGGATGTTACTAGTAGTAAATTTAATGCAAATGTGATGAAAGAAAAGAACGAAAAGATAACTTGCCACCGGCAAGGACCGAACCTGCGACCTTCGAATAGCGCGTCCGCTGCTCTAACAACTGAGCTCTCACGGCGGTCATCCAGCCGTCCACTTCATAGGGTATAGATGTGTATATAAACGTGGGGACGTCAGTGAGCGCCGCCAGCAGCGATGACGGCGAGTGTGGAACACTTTTTCTGCCTGTTGGCGTCACGTAGCACGTGATATTATTACGAGATGGCAGCTGACCAATAATCCCTCGTATACAACCTGAAAGCTTTCAGGTTGTATGCGAGCTCCGTCTCATCAGTCCCTTGCTTTTTAGAAAGTGGCCGTCCAATGTGAGGCCTTCTATAGGACCACTTATCTGCAACTGTGCAATATTTTAGGCACGAAGCAAAACATGGTCAAGGCTTAATTTTTGTGCTTTCCTAGAGAGATTTTTCGATCAGATCTGAGCCTTTGCCACCTGCCCAGTGAACATTCTGTTAATGCGTCGCATTTAGTTTAGCTCACAAAAAAACAAAAAAAAAAAAAACACAGGGTCCCTTATGCACGAATCGAAGGCGAAAGACATCCTTTTCCTCTCAGTTTATGACATTTTATCGATTGCCCCGCTACCCTTCGAAAGCTTTCTGCACTTAACGTGGTTTTGCACTGCCTCCAAAATCGGAGGCACCTCACCTGGTTTTTCATTGCCTCCGTGATCGGACAACCTTTGACCAAGATACGATGCGCTGTGATGATATGTAATGTTGCGTCACGGGACGTCACTCTGGCGTCATGATGACATTACAAAATTTGGCGATATCTGACGTCGCATGGTGACGTCATCTGGCGGTGACGGCCACATTTCGCGTCTGATGAGGCATATAAGGCTTCCGCCTTAAAAAGCCCCCCTGAACCTGCACAATGTGAAGGACAAAGCAGCGGAAGCGGTAGACAACAGGTGTCGAGGTTGTAAGTCCCGAAATGGCATGATTATGAGAGACGTCGTAGTGGAGGAATCTGGAAATCACGACCACGTAGTCGGTGGTGGAAATTACGGACACCTTAACTAAGCACTCTGGCCTCTAAAGCATTCCGATTTCATGGAAATGCGGCCACCGCTGCCGGCTTTGATCCCGCGAGCTCCGGGTCAGCAGTCCATTGCCATAACCAGTAGGCACCGCGGGAAATAAAGAGGTAGATAAACAATAAAACTCTCTTGAGCAAACTTGATTGAGGCAACGCAGACATCACGCAAAAACACACAAGTGCAGGCAAGAACGTGCATAAAGTATGGCTAAAGCTCCGGCCCTACGAAACATTTCTGATTACGTTCCTTGTCACACCACTGCGGTATGCATAAATTACGTCAGGTGTTGCACTAGGATGGCTTTCTTCGAGAGCCACTCGCCCTTTGGCGTATTAACATGCCAAAACGTCTAAATCATTTTACTGGTCCACTTGCTTGAATCATGTGACGTTTACTGTGTGCTCACAAATACATGAATTAAAAAAAGACTAATCGAAATGATCAGCTTCAACTCTGTGCTCCATATTTTTATTTCAGTAGCGAGATTCGTTGGCATATTGCTTAATGTCTCACTTGCCAAACTCCTTCAAGAGCGACAACAATAATAATACAAAAAAAAAACTAAGGTCAAAGTTGCACAAGTGTGCCCAAGATATACGCGTAGTTTATTATTACCAAGCGGTTATATAGAGACACCAACACAACCCACACACTTGCAATTAGGCATTACTTCCGAAGCCTTATTTTCAAGATTTTTTAAGAATCCCTCTCGCGGAGAGGTTGCACTTGGAGGATGACGTCTCGAAGTAGGAATTCCATGAGTCGCCTTAGTCACGGGGATGTTTCAGTCATCTTCTTCTTCTGATTCGACTGCGAAGACAAGGGTATTTGTTAGCGCTCTTGTGGCTCTTCAAATTGCTGCAACAGACAGTGCAAGCTCGAAGATTTTGCAAGCTCGAAGTCACTTGGCATTGCCAGTCACTGGCAATGCCAAGTGACTGACTAGACTGTTCGAACACAAGTAATAAAAACAAAACAGATTTCGTAGTTTTAACGAGTAATTTATCCCTACCTAACTGAAGTCCGCAATGAAGGTCGTGTTCAGCTGCGAAAGAGCTTTAGCATTCAGTGTACATTTCCTCAGAGCTGAAGACCGACGCGGGTGTTTCTATAACTAGAAAAAAGCTCATCATACCAAATCCAGTTCGCGTTTCAGTGCGAGCGTCCTTGTGGAGCTCCTATCGCATGTTATTGTGCTGTACTACATAATTGCTCTTATTTTCATTGTCAGCATGCGTAATGGATCTGAAAAGTGCATCCTTATAAACCTTGCCCGAACCGTGCCTACCTATCTATCTATCTATCTATCTATCTATCTATCTATCTATCTATCTATCTATCTATCTATCTATCTATCTATCTATCTATCTATCTATCTATCTATCTATCTATCTATCTATCTATCTATCTATCTATCTATCTATCTATCTATCTATCTATCTATCTATCTATCTATCTATCTATCTATCTATCTATCTATCTATCTATCTATCTATCTATCTATCTATCTATCTATCTATCTATCTATCTATCTATCTATCTATCTATCTATCTATCTATCCGCCTACGTCTGAATGCTCTCGTGGCATGAGGGCGTGACGAGCTTGATTTTCTGGTTACGACATGAATAACGCGACAATCTTGTGTACGTTATGAAACCCTTTCCTCCAGTCACGTGTCGTACATATCCAAATAACACGGGCCGCAGTATTCGGTGTTCGCCACAGGTGATTGACACTTTATACCTACGCAGGAACGGCGGCAGCAGGCATGGTGAATTGAAACGCCAGAACATTAAGAAAATGCGGCAGCATCCGCGTTCGCGCCACTACTGCAAATAATGAGGATGTAGATGCGGTCACTGACCAAGTCAAGGTGAAAAACACAGAGACGTTTCGGAACCCATACGGGTAACCCGTATGGGTTTCGAAACGTCTCTGTGTTTTTCACCTTGAACCCATACGGAACCCATACGGGTATCCCGTATGGGTTCCGAAACGTCTCTGTGTTTTTCACCTTGACTTGGTCAGTGACCGCATCTACATCCTCATCATGATACCTGACCAGACGAACTTTCGTCGAACTCTTGACTACTGCAAATAATGAACGTCAGAATGTCAGCAGGTGAACCCAGGCATTCCGCGGGGCAGTCAATTCTTCTACCTCAGAGGCACGTTAATTATTGAAGTGCTTTGGAAAAAGACCAAATACAGGCGTCATCTCGGTGCTACGTCAATTGCGGTTGCAGTGCTGGCTATCTAACTTTATAACAAATATTGGGGTTTTACGTCCCAAAGCCACGATGTGATTACGAGGGACGCCGTAGTCGAGGGCTCCCGAAAACTTGACCATCTGCATCTGGTGTTCTTTAACGTGCACGCCTAAATCTGAGCACGCGGGCCTCTTGCATTTGGCCTCCATTGAAATGCGGCCGCCGTGGCCGGGATTCGATCCCGCAATCTTCGAGTCAGCAGTCGAGCACTGTAACCGCTACACCACCGCAGCGGATGAAGTTTACAACGATGTAATAAACATTATTATTGCCGCATTCAACCCGCAGAGCTAGAACGACGAAGAGCTCGCGCAGCAAGAAAGGAAGACGACGTTCATACCCGATCACCTTCCCAGTGCCTTGTATATAATTAAAATGGCCTTCCTGTATCCGACTTCTGCTGCTTCTGTGTCGTGACACTGGTGGAGGTGCTGGGTACATGTTCGTGACACCTGTCAACAGCAACGCATCTAGCCCAGAAGGACTTCCGCACGTCGATACATCCGTTTGCCGAGCCAGCCGCTGATGACTCGAGGAGTTCGAGGGCACAGCCAACGTTAACGGCGTGGAACGCCGCACAGGAGTTGGCTACATGCACTTCCCTCTTCAAGACGGAGCCCGAACATGGTTCACGAATCGCGTGTGGTCATCGCGGGACGAGTTCTGGCTGAAATTCCTGGACACGTTCTCAAGCACCGAAAGGCGAGAGCAGGTACAGCGACCCCTCGAATCACGCATTCAGAAGCAAAATGAATCTGTTGCGATGTTCGTTGAGGACAAGGCCCGTCTCTTTCATCGAGCAGATCTCAATATGTCCGAAGCCAGAAAGAGCCGCCACCTCACGCGTGGCGATAAGGAGCAGCGCTGCACTGGTTTGGTGCGAAAGCCGCCTACAAGCGTCGACGAATTTTCGAAGCAGCGACCTCAGAGGGAAGGTTGCGAATTGCCGAAAAGCTAGAACTCCCCCCCCCCCCCCGCCATTTTGCAATGACTCGACGAAAGATCAGATAGTTACGGCCGACATTACGCTCACGATTGACAGTCACGACGTTACGGCACTGGTCGATACTGGTGCGGACTTCTCAATAATGAGTGAGAATCTGCCAGATAAGCTCAGGATGGTGAAAATAGAATGGACGGGGCCGCGGATTAGAGAAGTTGGAGGCCAGGTACTGACACCTACTGGAAAGACAGTTGATTCATCATTCGTCTCAACTTTCATTATTTTTTCCGAGTGTTCTAAACAGCTAATCTTAGGGATGATTTCTTGCGCGAACACGGCGCTATGATCAATATACTGGACCGTGCACTGACCTCTTCAGCGGATCATAGCCCAGTGCCACAGCGCAAGTCCGTGCTCGTCATCGACGACGTGACCGTACCACCGTAATTGTGCCGCCTTGTTTCTGCAACGTGCAACACGCAGTATACCGGAGAAGGTGTCTCTGACCAAGTATCGACGCTTTTACTCTTTCGAGGTGTTGTCATTGCCAGAAGTCTCGTCACTATTGTGCACGGGCAAGCGGAGGTCCTTTTGACGAACTTCAGCTACGAGCGTCGACACATTACAAAGGGCACCACAGTTGTTTACTTCGACGAAATTGTAGAGTTCCGCGAGTGTTTTGCAGTGCAACAGGAAGAGACGCCAGCCGCTTGAACACCACCACCTGTTCACGTGCGCACAGATTTATCGCCAGCGCAGAGGCAGCGCTATGTAGATGTTCTGCACCAGTTCAAAGAGTATCCCATCGACCTCGAGGGTAAATCAAACGCCACTGACGAGGCACCGGATTGTAACGGAAGACACGGCAAGACCAATTCGACAGACTCCATACCACGCGGCGACGAAAGAGCACGAAGCAATTCAAGAACAAGTGCAGAAAATGCTCGACGATGATGTCATCCAGCCGTCAAAAAGCCCTTGGGCATAACCGGTAGTGCTGGTTAAAAGAAAGACGGAAGCTTACGATTCTGTGCCGACTACCGCAAGCTGATCCATGTGACAAAAAAAGACGTACACCCATCACCGCGTACCGACGATCCGCTTGTGACAGGCTGAGGCATACACGCTTCTTCTCGTCGATGCGCTTCAAAAGCGGATATTGGAAAATCGAGGTCGATGAGCGAAACAGAAAAAAAGACTGTTTTTGTAACGCCTGATGGGCTTTACGAGTTTAAAGTCATGCCCTTCGGGTTGTGCTCAGCTCCAACAACATTTCAGAGACTGATGGATACCGTTCTATCAGGCCTGAACTGGCAGACATGTCTGGTATATCTTGACGACGTCATTGTTTTCTCAGAAACATTCGAGGAACACCTAAGAAGGCTGCTATCGGTATTTCGAGCAAACGGTCTGCTGGCGTGACACTGAAACCTGAGAAATGGCATTTCGGTTTCAAGGAACTCCAGTTCTTAAGACGCCTGGTACTGCGCTCTGCCCGGACGTGCCAGCACCATGGTTAACGAGAGCAACGCAAGCCGCGCACTTAAGCAACCCTCGGTACACCTTCGCCTTCTGCGAGCATTGGAGCAGCGCACGCAGTGAAATGGCTCACAATCTTTTCTTCGCCCGACATGCTATGCTGACATTGGCGTTGTGCTGCTATCACCTTTCAATTTGGGAAGCAGTCCGGAACGACACCGAACCGCGTAACCGTCATCGACTTAAGGTCTGAGTCGATAACACTAACCTCAGAAAAAAATCACAGCATATCCACGAAGTGAATGATGGTGAGTGGGCGAAGCTCGGAGGGATCATTCGGGTAACCGTGAATCCCCCCCGTACATTGCCCACTCGATCATGCAAAGACGTGACAACACGTGTCACATCTTTGCATGATCCTGGGTGTTCAATCGTGAGCTGGGCACGAGCGTCGCCGACTTGTGTTCCGGGCGCTCCCAGCCTCAGCGACAACGCCAGTTCGCGTTCCACGACAGAGGAAGACGATGCCACCTACTCAGACGCCGAAGTCCACACCAGTGCTCGACGCAACGCCTCGCCTCCGCATGCATCGCCACAGAACGCTGCTGTGAGTTGTGAAAGCCACGCGTCCTTGGCTATTGGTTGTGCCGCCGTGAGTACCGGAGCCGCCGCATGCTCCGCAGATACCGGCTGCCCTGGTTTCGCGACTCCAAGAGAAAGAGAAAGCGCGCCAAGAGCGAGCCCCTTTTCTTATTATAACAGCGCCATCTATCATCTTTAATGATCAACGTATACGAAAAACCACTAACGCCATCTAGTGATATTATTTCCATGGACATATACACACAACGCCATCTATTGAGCAATTCATAAACTAAAGGTGGCTACATACATAGTACTACAACTACTACAGAGGAGGGAACGACCCACACCCTGAGGAGCTTCGCCCCTAAAAGCGCTGCCTACCCAGACGACGCCGGGAACCATGCAGTGAACCTGATAGAAGAGCACGTCACCGTTCCGCCTCTCTCCAGCGTCATCATTCCCGTCGGCATCGATAAAACCCGCAGACTTCGAAAGCGCCATCGAGGGCGACCAGCACCTGCTTCTGAGCAGTATGATTTGCGTTGCAAGAGGTATAGCGGAGCTGCGTCATGGGAAAGCGAACGTAATGGTGACAAACTTTAGCCATGAATACAGGCACCTCAACATTGGTACGACGGCCGCCTACATGGAGGAATTCGGGGACGCCAGTAATTCTTTCGCCCTCTTCGATGCTACCGAACCTGCTTCGACGAATCAAGGTGTCCAAACACACTTTGACATCAACCCGAACCTTCCGCAGTGCAAGCAAGACCAGCTGAAAGCCCTGCTCCTGCAATTCCAGGACTGTTTCTCGTCGTCGTAAAAAATTCGACACCCCAGTCGCGAAACATCGCATCGTAACAGAAGAAAGTGCCCGACCGATTCGTCAGATCCCGTACCAAGTTTCGGCGCACGAACGCGAGGCCGTGAAGAAACAAGCCGACGAAATGCTACGCGACATCATTCAGCCGTCCAAAAGTCCGGGCGCGTCATCCGTGGTGTTAGTAAAGAAGGACGGAAGCCTTCGTTTCTGCGTCGATTACCGTCGCCTGAACAAAATTACTAAGAAAGACGTGTACCCTCTCCCACGGATAGAGGACACCCTGGATCGACTCCACAACGTGAAGTACTTTTCGTCCTTGGACCTCAAGACCGGCTACTGGCAAATCGAAGTCAATGAGAGAGACCGAGAAAAGACTGCTTTTATAACATCAGACGGCCTGTTCGAGTTCAAGGTCATGCCCTTTGGTCTTTGCTGGGCCCCTGCGAAATTCCAACGCGTTATGGATACAGTGTTGGCTGGCTTGAAGTGGCAGACGTGCCTCGTGTATTTGGACGACGTCGTTGTGTTTGCCTCAAACTTCGACGAACACCTCCAGCTCCTTGAAGCTGTACTTCAAGCATTCAAGACCTCTGGACTAACCCTGAAGCCAGAAAAGTACTGCTGCGCCAACGACGAGCTCTTGTTCTTGGGCCACGTCATCAGGAAGTCTGAAATTCGCCCAGAACCGCGCAAAACATGCCATCGCCGCCTTGCCGTCGACCACTGACAAAAAGGCCGTGCGCTGATTTCTCGGCTTGTGCGCCTACTACAGACGCTTCGTCAAGAAATTTTAAGGATCACCGAGCCGGTAACTCACCTCACGAAAGTCGACGTGAAATTCGAGTGCGAAACTGCGCGCAAGTCAAAGCATTTCAAGAACTTAACGCCTACAGACGCCTGCGACACTTGCGCATTTCGACGAATACGCCGAAACAGAAGTACACACCGACGCAAGCAGCATTGGACCCGGCGCCGTGCTTGTGCAGAGATCTGACGGACTGGAAAGGGTCATCAGTTAAGCTAGCCGGTCGCTATCTAAGGCGGAAGTCAACTATTCAACAACAGAAAAGGAGTGTCTTGTCATAATCTGGGCTACATCTGGGCTACCTCTACGGCCGGCCTTTCAAAGTTGTGAGCGACCATCACGCCTTGTGTAGGCTAGCTAAATTGAAGGACCCTTCAGGACACCTCGCACGGTGCAGCCTAAGACTCCACGCATTCGACATTACCGTCGTTTACAAGTCCGGAAGAAAACACTCCCACGCTGACGGCCTGTCTCGTGCCCCAGTCGACCCACCGCCGTAGGATGACCAGGATGATGAATGCTTATTGGCAACCACGAGTGCCGACGACTTCGCCGAACGACAGCGAGCCTATCCAGAACTGAGGGGCCTACTGGAATACCTGAAGGGCAGGACCGCCGTTGTTCCAAAAGTATTCAGGCGAGGATTGGCGTAATTTTTCTTGAAAAACGGCGTCCTCGTAAAGAAGAACTCGTAGCGCCGCGCCGCTCTGGAAAAGCTGCAGCGCAGAACGAAGACCACGTGTGCCCAACTAGCCACGCAGGCAGACAACGAGCCTGCCGGGCCGCGTACATGCTCTCCTTTTCGGTGACGGCTTTTCGGTGACTGCATTTGACGTGCCTTCCCGTCCCTCTTCTGTATCCAATGCGCTTCCTGCCGACCCCAAGATCTATTCTCACGACGAACTGCCGGTCAAGCGCAATCATTGGAACCGCTCTATTTCGCCCCCCGCTCTCGTTCAACATCCACCGCGGCGCTTGGGTTTAGGCCGACGACGACATCTACGTTCATTCGACTCTGCCGTCCTTGAGGTTTCCCGCCTTCACACCGCTGTCTACTCGAGTCACCTGCACCGAAGTACGCACAACGGTCGTCTTCGTCCATTGCGTTTCTCTCAGTGCCGCCCGCCGGAACAATCATGAAGACCCTGTGCCCCTTCATGTTGACGACGTGGACTGTCCACGGACCCCTTTGTTTCGCGATACATTTTTGTATATACGCTTGTAATCGCGCAAAGCGCTAGGGGGGGGGGGAGCCTGTGTAGCGTCGCGCCGCTCTCGAAAAGCTGCAGCGCGAAACGAAGAAGAGAGCCGCGTGGCTCGTGATGCGTGAGCCACGAGCTCGACAGAACGCGTTCACTGGACCTGGCGGTTTGGACGCTGGCAGCCGCTGTCGCTCCGCTTCGGCAGTTCCTAATAAAGTGGCGAGATCGGCACGCCCACGTAGGCCGCCTTCACGACGTCTCTCACGTCTCGTCTCTCGCTACAAACTATCCGGCTTGGGCCAACTACCTTATCGTTGTACCATCGGCACTGCGACCAGATATTCTGCAAGTCCTACCCGACGACCCGACGGCTGGCCACCTGGGTTATTCCCGCACGCTCGCGAGACTAAAGAAAAGTACTACTGGCCACGCCTTTCCACCGACGTCGCTCGTTACGTGAAAACATGCCGCGACTGTCAACAACGCAACACACCGCGGACAAGGCCAGTGGGACATCTGCAACCCATTGAACCATCTCGCCGACCATTCCAGCACATCGGTATGGACTTACTGGGTCCGTTCCCGACGTCGACTGTCGGAAACAAGCGGATAGTGGAACATGGAGGTCGGCGCCAGCTGCTACCGAACGTGGACGCACATTTCTGTCAAAGGTTATTGCCGACATCCTGCAGTCATGTTAAACGAGGCAGAGAAGCTCACTACGTCCTACCATCCGCAAACGAATGTACTCACAGAGCGTCTTAATCGAACCCTTACGGATATGCTTGCGAATGATGTTTGTTCGGACCACTCTGACATGGCACCTTGCTTTACCATACGTGACATTTGCGTACAATTCTTCGGGCCATGGGACTGCCGGTTACTCCCTATTTTTTCTGTTCGGCCGAGAACCAACGTTGCCCCTAGATAGTGATCCGGTTTACCGCAGTACCGACCAGCGAATATGCCCTTGGCGCTATCACCCGGGCTGCCCACGCACGCGAAACCACCTGTATTCGCCTTCTGACCTCTCAAGAGAATGAACGGCGTTTGTACTATCGACGACACCGAGACAAGCACTTTTCGCCCGGCTCTTTGGTGCTGCTGTGGTCTCCGACCCGTCAAGTCGGCTTGTCGGAAAATCTGTTCTCTCGATACACAGGTCCATACAGAGTATTCCGTGCGGTTACTCCAATGACATATGAAATCGCTCTAGTCACCTCGTCGCTTTCATCTGCCCCGCAGCGTTGCTTTCATCTGCCCCATCAGCGACATCGTACATGTAGCACGCTTGAAGCTCTACCCCTCTCCCAGTGATGTTGATATCTAGATGCGCCGAGACGGCGCTCCTGCCGCCGGAGATTATGCTACATGCATATTGCCAATGTCTGCGACCATGCCCGTGTGTGCCTGACGAGGAAGACGAAGAGCGGTCGCCGCTCGCGCTCCGAGCTCGACTGGTCAGCGTTGCAACCGCTGCTTTATATATACATATTTTGTACAACCTCGCTCAACAGGCGTCTCGTCGTTCACGTCACAATATAATCGCTCTTATAGGCGGATTTTTTCCGTCGGCAGGACAAGAAGCCAGGTTGTGCAAAATGCTTAGATCGGAGCTCATTCGACAAGCCCGGCTTTACAGGGAACTCCTGTGTGTGCAGATAAACTAGACACTACCATCGCGCAAGTCAAAGAGAGCCCTGCGGGGAATTTCAACTCATCGCGGACCGCACCACAGAATGTCTGTGGCAGCTGCAGCTGAGAGTGCTTCGGAGTCATGTACGGAAAGAAAAACCTCCCCCGACTTGCCCCTTCCACATTACCGAAGAGGTGCATCTGCCGGACGAAGTTCATGGACTACTCAGCCTTGGACCAAAATTCCCCGTGCAAGGAAGGAAATCACCGCCAGAACTACTTTCCTACGTCCGGCAAATCTGCCACGTCGCTTCAGAAGACGAAGACAGGAACTGCATGTCCCAAGCAGATGTAAGCAAACAGAACCTTCACTCCCTGTGAAACGCGTTGAGCGCCACTTGACGGACTGTGAGCTATGTGCTGCAAGCTGACAAAGAGGGTAGTATCGCTATTTTTACTGCCGGAACATTCAGCGAAAAAGCCAGGCAAGCAATTTTGAAGTCGTAATAGTATCAAAGGGATTTCGATGCAGGAACAAAAAAGCGAAGCCAACAAACAATGCTCGCGACTGAACCTAGACCAGTTAAAGAAAAATATTGACAGGAGCAGTAAAAATCAGCTCGAAGTTTTCGTTCACAGTCAAGACACACAATGTAGACACCCCACTTCAAGTTATTGTGTCTGAGCACGATACATGGCAAAAGATAATAGCCCTGTTCTTGCAGAAACAGCTGAAACTTCTATCGGTTGATGACCCTTTGCTCATCAAGAATTGAAACAATGTGCTACAGTTCACTGAAGCGCACCCATCAAAAAAACCTTCAAGGTTTTTCAATTGACATGACATACCTATTTTACAGTTTACTTCATGAGGGTTTATTAGGCCGTGTTCAATGCGCTATTGACGATTTTGGTGAAGTAGCTTTTGAAAACGCTTCCGGTATTTCCAGTAGCCAATTTCTAAAGCTACTGCAGTGTTATCTAAGATCCACCTTCATCAAATGGGAGGACAGATGCTTGTTACAGAAATAAGGCATATGCATAGATTCGTGCATAGCACCTGTCCTGAGCGATTAGTTTTTATCTCGGCTTGAGAACACGCGCTCGGCTGACCTCACATCCACGAAAGTGGTAAAAGCTTTTAGGTTTGTAGATTTTTTTTTTGTTTCTTTTAGAATGTAACCCGGCAAAATTTCATCAGGAAGCAGAAAACGTTCTTTCCCCTTGCTACGAAATGCTTGAAGCCCGTACGAACCACACATGAACTTCCTAGCCGAGGAAACATTCGTTTCCATGATATTAGGCTCTTCTTTCAAGAAAGCCACCTATGCTGGGGCTATTAACTCTGGGCCAATAAACTTCTTCTGCCGTTCACGTCTTCCCATTCGAAACAGGTCAACAGAGCTGTCGCCAGTCTTTGCATGAAAAACTCTTTGGTAAAGTCTAGCTCCCCCCTAATGGATAAGTGATTAAACCACCAAACTTCACGGCTTTCAGAAGCAGAGTATCCTAGGCTCCTGATCGTGTCCGTAGCGGAGAAGATACTGAGTAATCTCAGGGCAGTCCCCCCCCACTTCCCAAGAGGACGGGCAGAGAAACAAAATGTTGGCAGTGATTCCGTACATCCACAAGTTTTCTCACAGCATTAAAAAGATTGCTCAAAGAGCGGATGTTAAAGTAGTGTTTTTTCGCCACACAGAAACTTGCCAAGGTGTGCAAAAAGGACTAACCCTAATGGTAAAAAAAAATAAAACCTGTACAAAATTCACTAAACGAAATATGTAAAATTCATTGAAAGCCTCGTCTACGCAATTCCTCTAACATGTAACCGTTCTGATGTAAGACAAACCGGCCGTTGCGTAAACGACTGGCTTCGCGAGCTTGCCAAGAACGTAAAAAACAGGACCGGGGGATGGCTTTCGCTTCCTTGTAACAGTTGTGGCTCCTCACCTGAGTTTCTCAAGTGCATCATAATGCTAAAAGAGCGCCAACGAAATGAGACGCCTCATTTTCGAGGCTCACGAGATTTGGAGTTTAAAAGACAAATGCGGAAGTGAGGCGTCTATCTTTCTATCAGACAAAGAAATCTCGTATCTGAGTGGCACGGCACTGTTTATTGAGTGGTTTTGTTGATATGTACTTGCTGTCCCGCGCAATGTGGTTCTGTGTCTGGTATGTAAGGTCACGTCAGGTAGCTAATAAAAATGTTGATAGTTTTGCTCTCCCTGTGTGTCGTTGTGTCCCTGTCTACGTCTTTTACGCGCAACAGGTTACGAGGCGGGCTGATCGTGAGGCTTCAAAAGCACAAGCGAAAGCCCACTAGCGAGCAGCTAACCCCGAAGTGAGTAGCCGCGACGGGAAATTTAAACGTGAGCTACGACGAGACAATCCCGATAGATAGAAAACAAAATTAGGGCAGCTTCGCACTAGTGGTGGAAATGTGGAGCAGGGCAGCCTTCGTGTCTTTTCGGTTTTCTCTTTCTTTGCTGCTCTTTTTCTTTTTGTCTTTTTTCGCTTTTCCTGTGTCTTTTTTCTCTTGTTATTTATATTTATTTCTATATTTCTTCCTGTTTTCCACTTTTTTTCTCTCTCTTTATATATATCTCTCGCTTCCTCTTCTTTTCTAATTCTATACGTGGTTTTGCCTGCGTTACGCCAAGTGGCAACAGCATACGACAGCCCCTAAAGTGCTCCGCACTTAATCGTAGGCCAGCCACGCACACGCTAGCTTCGCTTGCGCCCGTTATGGGAAGGTGTCGCAAGCAAGTGCCTAAACCACATTCAAAGGCGCGTAAAATTACGGTGCGAAACAAACCTGAGCCACGACCCCAGACATCACCAGCGACGTTCGCCTCTCGAAAGCACGCCCCTTCACTTCCCTCCAGAGAAGGGGCCCGCCGACAGGCAGCGCTCTTTGCATCAAGCGCTCGCGCAAAGACTTGGACTGTAGTAATTGAGACACGATGCCATGCCTAACAACGACGCCGATATGCGAATATGACAGAAGGAATCGCTCTTTCACAATCCCGGGAACCCGGGAGCAACCAGATAGAAGTGCGCGGCGACAGTCAGAGTTACTGTATACATACGCTAGAGTTCCTGTATATGCTACGTGAAGGTAGCATATCCAGGAACTCTAGCAACGGTAGCTGGGGAGTCTGAAGAACCTTGTGTACAGTGTGGTTCGGTCGGCCATAGAAGACATGTGTGATGATGCAGTGCCGGCAGTGGATCGTAGAAAAGGTACTGAGACAGGCCGTGCGCGCAGTGAGGAAGTTTTGAAGACAATGTTGCCGAGAGAAGACGTGATCAACGACTGCAGAAGAGGAACCATTCGTCAGCACTGCAATCTACGCGAGGGTGCTTGTGAGGCAGTGAATATGCGGTGACGTGATGTGCTCTAGAATATTCCTGAGTGCTTGTGTTTGAGGGCACTTGATTAACAGCTACTGAACTGTTAAAACCCATCTGAGTTGTGTTCAGACTTAGGCAACCAAGTGTGCCATTAGGCAATATGTTTGTACTACCTTAGTTTAGAATACACTTTTCTGTGTTATCAACTGTCGGCTCTGACTTCGTCTTTCGACTACAACCGGCGATCGCTGGCTCGCTACATGGGCCTACTCCTAGATTGGCCGTGCTTACGTTGTATGCTTCGGGGGGCCGATAAGGCAACCCCTTGGATTCTGCCAGGCGAGTGCGTCCCACTTACGGGCGTGTGATAGAATGGTTTCTCATTATTCAGAATATGCTTTTTACCGCTCTGTTTCAAATCCAGTAAATTTGCCAGTATCTATACACTCCGTTTGGGACCTATAGGGGGGCGCTTTGAAAACCGCGCGCAGCGCCATGAGTGGTGCGGCGGGCGTGCAACGTTGAGAATCATAGCAGACAGCAGCGCCTCATTGCTTTGACAGCTATGGTGGCGCAAGCGCTCGTAGCCGGCGCGTTAGTGCTTCGAGCTGGGTTTAAAGATATCGTCATTCTGCCCATAGGCGTGCGCACGAGGGGGGCAGAGGGGGCGGCCGCCCCCCCTAGTCACCCTAAGAGAGGGGGGGCGCGAATTCTGCCCCATACATTGACTTAATAGGGAGGGGGGGCGCTGCGATGAACCTCCTCCCCCCTTGCCCCCCCTGAAGGGGAACCCTGCGCACGCCTATGATTCTGCCGCGATGCCACCATGAATAAAAGGGAAAAGCTGCACGAAAGCGGCCCACGTTTTCTGCGTTTCTGAGCGCCTTGCTGCGCGTCGTCATTACTGACGGCTAAATGCGTGCGTCAGGTGTGTGTAGTGCAAGATGCTTACTCCATAACTGTCGCGGTAAGCTGTCATTCTTTCACTCTTAGAATATTATTGGTGCGTGCCCTCTGCCCCCTACACGCGTACTTGCAAAATACTCAGGGCATTTAGAATTATCGATGGCTCCACGGCTACTCGCCATGGAAATCACGGTGAGTGGCTGGGCGGCGTGCTCCTTCGTTGCAGTTTCGTTCCACGGAGATTTGCAGCCACCGAGTCTCGCAAAGTGCTTTGCTTGAAATTGTCGCGGCATCATCATCGCTCATCATGATCATAGGCTTTCCCTTACCGCTCGCTCTGCTGATGCTAAGAGCTTGAGGTGCGGGCGAGAAAGAGAACGTGCTACGATTTCGGCCAGAGAGGATGCCGAAGCCCCGTTTCGTCTTTCGCTTCACCTTGTAAAGTGGCGCCGACGACGGCATGGTCACTTCGGTCACCGTCATGTATCTCATTCACTACAACCTCTTGCGTTGTTTACGTTGCTTTCCGAAACACACTGACATGCACATCCGTCACTACAGCATTCGCAAAGCTTTGTTTTTTCGTACAGACCCCGTAGTTCTGTTACTCTGCGTCTTAGCTTGATCTTACCGAGTGCGCATAGCGCTGCTGGGCGGCTATATGTGTTTACGGTAATGCGCTGCGTAACTCAGTTCGCCCCTGAACTGATGGTCCTATCAACCCAGCAAAGCACTAATTGACCTCGCATTGCATACCCCAAAACTGCCAAGGGTAGACGGCGAGTAAGTAAGGTCCATTAAAATGTCTTGAGTTGAATTATAATTCAGCTCAAGACTAATGGAATGTATGCAAGGCATTTTATAATATGCCTTGCACACGTTTCTTTTCTCACCAGCTCTATGGTAGCAGGAAAATCACGCAAGATCATTGCACCTGCAGAGGTGGTGTCTCGGACTAATTCAAGCATGCAGCGGCAGAACGCGAGACGGTAGGGGGAGCGGGAACCAAACATTTTTTTCGTCGCACAGCCGTGATCCAGTTATGTCGCTGCCCAATAAAGCAGGGACGAGTCGAGAAACTGTGAAACGTCGTTCCCGCAGGACACGACGTGTACCTGTTGGTACAGTCGACTACGCAGCAGTTCATTGATTACGATGAACTACGTGCCAGCGGGCGTGGGAAAGCGTTCGGTTCTGCTCGGGCTCTCAACGACTGTCTGCTCTGACGGCCGCGCGGTGGCGCGCCAGTCGCAGTGCACGGAGTGTATAACACCGATGCCTTCATAGAAGAAGCTTTACGACTTAGCTACTGCGGTTGCAAGGAGGAGCAGTCCACGTGGGGAAACACATGGTCAAATGTAACGTAAAGGCGACAAAAGACGAAACAGTAACGTATTTTAATACAAATAATTAATAAATGTCATGGACGGAAAAATTACTCATTGCTACTTTAGCGCACTAGGAACAATGTTCTCGCCTCGTAACGCAGTTCCTCTTTTTTAAGAGCATGGTGCTCGACAGCTGGGACACCCTGCGTGTATTCGCGTCTGCGTTGGCCGATTTGCGCTGCAGTTATACCATACTGAGCACTTCTACATATAGGCGTTTTTTTTTTTTTTTTTTGTGAACAGGAAATCAGCCTTTGATCGGTAGGTATGTCACAGTCCAAGAATCTCACACGCGAACGCCGCGACACCCGCGCTGCACGCTGTAGTAGTTAGCCGCCTAAAAAGTTGGTGGAAAACTTCATAACCGTTTTAGGACGGAACATCACATTAACCAAATAGACAAGAAAAACACGTTCACGGAGAAGACATTTATGAAAAACAAACAGAAAATATGAAGGACGAACTTACTGTCAATTGGTTCAGGACGACCGCCCACAATTCCGAAAAAAGGCTCCAAGATTCGACACGCCTGCCGCTCCCAATACAGCAGCCGCTGGCGGCACACTGTAAGCAAAAGTGAGGCAAGATTGGGTTTTTTGCGGCTTATCTCTTCGACTGGTTAGCGCATAATACACGGACACAACAGATAGAGACTTAGACAGCATAAGCGCTAACTTCAAACCACGTTTATTTTGGAACACGCAAGAATATATACATCACAAATCACAACGATCTCACAGAACACGCTGTCATGAAAACTCGCTATACTATCAAGAAAACTATTCGTACTACTGCGCAGAATACCACATGCGTCAGACAGCAATGACACCCAAAAAAGCCAGAAATTATAAGCTTCACAGTGCAGTACTCCAATCAGTTAGAAAAACATGAAAATACAAATCACACATCATGTAAGTTTTTCTATTCCAAAATCGAGATGGCGCGATTATGAGTGGTGGGGAGCATTCGAACCTGATATTTATTGCTTTTAGCGCGTCCTGCGAATCTTCCTTCTGTGAACAACACGACGAGCTGCTGCGTGATGACTGCGTTGTGCACATGTCTAAAAAAGTCAGTTTCGCTACTAGCGCGAAGCAATGAATTCGATAGCAAGAAATTATAGAACGTCACACGAAGAACGACAAGCAGCTCGATACTTGCAGCCGCGCAGCTGCAGCACTAAGTACGCTAGGAAAGGACGCATAGGTATACACAGGAGAGGCGTGAACTAACATCTGTCATAGTTGTTACGTCTTTGTATTTGAGCAACGCGCTGCGAGTGTCCACAATGCAGAAGCCGACGCTGTTGTTGCATCTGACACGGCTCATACCTACTCACGGGGATTGGCCAAGAATTGATTATATGATACTGTTAGACTTTTCGATGCTGTTTGATAATTCTTTTTCTTTTAAACTGTGACACGTGGAATGACCCCTCTGCGTCTCCTGCCACGCGGTGGCGTCTAACGCCAACTGTGCGCGGTGTTCTTTTTTTTCTTTCTACATCATTAGTGGTACAGAAGGGGGCCAGCTTTCCATGCGCGTCTCAAGGGCAGTTTTCAATTTGAAAGAAACTGTAAAAGCGTTGCGTGATAGAAAACACGCTCAAGCTGTTCCAAAATCTCCGTAACGCGAGCGGCAAATGGTGCATATGAATAGTTCGCCGTTATATCGCCGGCACAAGCATGACACAAGCATGATATATATATATATATATATATATATATAAAGTACATATACATATCCGAGACATGACGGCGACAGCAAAAATCAGCCGAGAGTGTCGATGTAATTTCTATCGCAATAAAAGTTATATGCACGGCCGTATACACATGTGGAGACGCCTTTGGAGTTGAAGTTTCTGCAGTAATATTCGGTTATTGGGTGCTATCTGTTATCTGTGCACTAAGCGCAGACCATTTGGGATTGAACCAGCTATTTCGCTTCATCGTATTGTTACGTAAAAAAAATCGTGGCAGATTCCACGTACCTTGGGGAATCGATGTTATGCGAAGCATGCGGAGGGAAGGTGACTGTGTTGTAATGTTTTATTGAGCGAAACGTTACGACATTACGCTAAAGATGTGTACAAATGTTGTACGCACAGACATATGTTCCACAGTCGCATATGTTTTGCATAACAAGTTGTTTACAGTTGCGTAACGATGCCAACAGCAACATGGGCAGTAGCAACACCAGAAGCGGTAAACTGATATGTAGCGCTTGTGCTCGCCAGGATGGTAGCCCTGGACACTGCAACATATATCAACTTCGGTGGATGGTGCTTTACTATAAATGATGTTAACCCCGTGTGACGGCAGTATCATCGGAGTACATATGTAATGTTTATAAAATTGGATAGCCAGCACTGCAACGACAATTGACGTTTCACGAACATTAGGGTCTATTCGAAAAGCAGTTCCGAGACCTGGCGTGGCTGTGTGGTAGAATGCTTGATTGCCACGCAGAATGCTTGGGTTCGATTCCTGTTGGGTCACTGACATTTTTTATCTGCATTCGTCCGGTCAACGCTGCTGATGACGTCAGCTTTTCAACGCTCTGGCGTTAAAAGTACCATTGTTTGTCTCGCCGTTCCTGGGTAGTCTAAACTGTCAATCACCCGTGGCACATACCCGCCCCGTGGTATGTGCCACAGGGTTTGCCCGAAAGAGTTTGACGACGTACGCGATGGGATTGTCATTATTCATGTCACGACCAGCGAGTCATATTCGTCAAACCATCTTATTCACACATACTAATTTTGGTCTACCCCAAGTCAAAGGGGTAATCACGAGATCACCCACACGTAGGCGGCTAGATAGATAGATAGATAGATACGCAGATAGAAACGCTAAAAGTGCCTGCAGTACGCAAAGAAATGCTTCGCATTTAATAACACGAGACGTGACTGCAGGTGTACTTACACTGCTGTGCAGAGCATCGACAAGGTGGAGAACAGCACGCACACCGGACAGGCCAGTCCTCTTTGTCGTCTACTGTAGGCAGAATATCTGACCCTTGATATGCTAGCTACGTAGAATTACCCCCCACGGTAAAAGCGCCGTCTCGGTGCACTGTAAACGTGATCTTCAGAGGGAGGGTGGTACGGTTTTAGTCGACTGACGTGCACTACATCTCTGGATGTGATTGCCGGTGGGGTGGTCTCAGAGACGGGAACGATTTCGTAGGTTACGTCCGTTACCTGGCGGACGATACGGTAGGGACCCATGTATCGAGACAATTTCTCTGACAAGCCAACACGACGAACTGGGCACCACAGGAGAACTAGCGAACCGGGTGAGAAATGAACGTCGATATGCCGGCTGTCGTAGAGGGTCTTCTGGGTTGCTTGTGAAGCCGACAGCCTAGAGCGGGAGATCTGGCGCGCGTGGTCGGCACGAGAGATGGCATCGCGTGCGTATTCGCTTGGCGGAGGTGTAGTAGCCGGAAGTTGGGTGTCCAGTGGTAAGGTCGGATCACGGCCATATAGCATGTAGAAAGGTGAATATCCAGTGGTGTCATGGCGCGAGGAATTGTAAGCGAATGTCACGTGAGGTAGCGCCAGGTCCCAGTCACGGTGGTCAGATGAAACGTACATTGAGAGCATGTCCGTGAGGGTGCGATTCAGGCGCTCGGTGAGACCATTCGTTTGGGGATGGTAGGAAGTGGTCAACTTGTGCTGCGTAGACAAAGAGCGCAGAAGATCGTCAATTACTCGGGACAAAAATGCACGACCACGATCCATGAGCAATTGGCGGCGAGCCCCATGGTGTAGAATGACATCGTGGAGCAAAAAGTCAGCAACGACAGTAGCAGTGCCGGCAAGGAGCGCTCGAGTGATGACATACCTGGTTGCATGATCTATAGCAACGGCGACCCATTTGTTGCCATGGTTGGACTCAGGAAAAGGACCGAGAAGGTCTACACAAACACGGAGGAAAGGTTCGGTAGGGATGGAGATCGGCTGAAGGAGTCCAGCGGAGGGTGCGGCAGGTCGCTTCCGACGGTGGCATTTCTCGCAGGAGGCCACGTAACGTCGAACGGACCGGGCGAGACCGCGCCTAAAGAAGCGGCGCCGGACACGGTCGTATGTGCCAGATACGCCCAGATGGCCGGCAGTTGGTTCGTCGTGCAGCTCATGCAGCACCGTTGAACGCATGTGTTTAGACACGACGAGAAGTAGCTCAGGACCATCTGGCTGGACACTACGACGGTACAGCGTGCCGTTCAATAGGACAAACATGCGGAGTGATGCGTCGTTAGGGGCAGATTCCAGACGGTCAATGAATGATCGCAAGGAAGCATCACGACGTTGTTCGTCACCAATCCGCAGCCAATGAGACGTGGACATGACGCTGGGGCCAGGCGCGATGACTGATCCGTCTGGTTGGTCAGCAGGGTAGCGGGACAAGCAGTCGGCGTCTAGATGGAGGCGTCCAGACTTGTAGGCAACGGAGTAGGAGTACTCCTGCAGACGCAACGCCCAACGGGCAAGTCGTCCAGTGGGGTCCTTCAGTGAAGAAAGCCAACAGAGTGCGTGATGATCTGTGACGACACGGAAAGGTCGGCCGCACAAGTAAGGACGGAATTTTGAAACCGCCCAGACAAGGGCAAGGCTTTCCCGTTCTGTTATGGAGTAGTTGAGTTCCGACTTGGAAAGGAGACGACTTGCATACGCAATTACACGCTCAGTGCCCCGTTGAGCATGGGCTAAAACTGCACCGATTTCATGACCACTAGCGTCTGTTCGCACTTCTGTAGGAGCATCTGGATCAAAATGTGCAACAATAGGTGGTGTCGTCAAAGCGGTGATTAGCTGGGAGAAAGCATCAGCTTGTAGAGGACCCCAACAAAACGGGACGTTTTGTTTTAGAAGGTCAGTAAGTGGGCGTGCGAGTGCCGCAAGGTATTTCACGTACCGGCGGAAGTAGGAGCACAAGCCCACGAAACTGCGAACATCATGGACAGAGCGCGGAACGGGGAAGTTCGTGACAGCGCGTACTTTGGCCGGGTCTGGTCGGACACCAGAAGTGTCAACAAGGTGGCCCAACACAGTAAGTTGACGAATGACTAAGTGGCACTTCGAGGAACTGAGCTGGAGGCCAGCCCGTCTGAATATAGATAGAATGGCCGAAATGCGTTCAAGGTGTGTTGTGAAGGTGGGCGCGAAGATTATCACATCGTCCACGTAACACAAGCACGTAGACCATTTAAATCCTTGTAGTAGTGTGTCCATCATTCTTTCGAAGGTTGCCGGAGCGTTGCAGAGACCGAAGGGAATGACCTTGAATGGGTAAAGGCCGTCAGGGTAACAAAGGCGGTCTTCTCACGGTCCATGTCGTCTACAGCTATTTGCCAGTAGCCAGATCGGAGGTCGAGAGATGAAAAGAAGGTGGCGCCATGGAGACAGTCGAGATCGTCGTCAATACGTGGAAGAGGATACACGTCCTGTTTGGTAATTTTGATGAGGTGCCGATAATCAATGCAGAAACGCCAATAGCCGTCTTTCTTCTTTGCTAATACCACGGGAGGGGCCCAAGGGCTAGATGATGGTTCGATGATGTCTTTCGCTAGCATCCTGGCCACTTCTTTTTGAATCACTTCTCTCTTTGACGCGGACACACGGTAAGGCCGACGGTGAATGGGCGCAGAGTCACCAGTGTTAATTCGGTGAGTGACAATCTTAGTCTGGCCCAAGGGATGGTCATGGATATCGAAGATGTCACTGTATGAAGCCAAAGCCTGGCAGAGGGCGTCGGCCTGGTCAGGCGAAAAGTCTGGTCCAATCATACTGCGAAAAAATGGCGTCGTCAGCACTCGGAAACCGTGACACTTCAGCTTGGTCAGGTGCAGTTACGGCGACGACCTTCATGCCATCGTCTGTTAGAGCAGTGAGTTGGGCAAGCGACATCCGGAAGGGCAACACTAGGGGGGTGAGGCAAAATTCAGGAGCGGAAGGAAAACGCAGTTATCCGTTATGCTGGCGATGGTATGCGGGACAGTAACACTGCGCGTCAGTCGCCTGTCAGTTATCGGTGTGATGACGTAGTCACCATCGGGAACTGGAGGGGTCGATGACTAACACACGTAGGTGACTGCTCGAGGTTGTAGGCGAACAAAAGTTGTTGGGCTCAAGCGGCTGACGGGCTTTTCACAGTTATCGGACAGAAGAGGGAGATCGAGGCAGAGTGTGCCCGAAGAACAATCAATTAAGGCCGAGTGTGCCGAAAGGAAATCAAGGCCAAGTATGAGGTCATGAGGGCAACGAGCAAGGACGGCAAAAAGGACCACGGTGTGACGATCGGCAATGCTGACCCGGGCAGTGCACATCCCGATTACTTCAACTATACCGCCATCGGCCACACGTATTGCCTGCGTCGTAGACGGCGTCATATTCTTCTGCAAACGGCGGCGTAAAGGGAGCGCTCATAATGGACAGATGCGCACCAGTGTCAACGAGGGCGGTCACAGGAACATTGTCGACTTTTACATCAAGCAGGCTGTGGTGTGTGGGGGAGCGTCAGTAGAGGATTTGCAGGCGTCGATTGTATTGCAGCTTCACCTCCATAAGCTGCAATATCTAGTTTTCCTGCTGTTAGCGTCCGGAGAAGGTCAGCGAGGAAAAGCGTCGGGGCTGCGGAGAGCGGGACTGGCGACGTTGCGGTGACGGGGAGCGACAGTATGCGAACGGGTGAATTGGCGTCAGTGGTGACAGGCTCGTGAGGCGACGACGTGTAGAAATTGGGGGTGCAGCGGCTGAACGTCTAGCGGTGGTAGGGCACATGTAGTTAGGGAAGGTCTGTCATGTTGGGGTTGACCAACGGCGACGGCAACAGCGAGAGACGTGCCCAGGCTGATGGCAGGAAAAATAGATAGGCTGGTCGTCAGGTGTTCGCCATTCCGCAGGATTGCGGAAGGGCACTGTAGGAGAGGGTCGGCGAGCGTCTCTTAGGGGAGTAAGGCCGTGCTTCAGGGCGAGTTAGTGGACACGCTGACGGCAGGCCGAGGTTGGCAAACTCCTGTCTGACCACAGCTTAGATGAAGGCTACCGATGGTTGTGATGGTTCAGTGGCGTGGGTCGTGAAAAGAGGTGGTTGAACAGGAGCAGGACAGGCGGCTTCAATCTCGCGGCGAACAATGCGCGTGACGTTGTCATAGGTGCGCGGCTGGCGAGCGGCCTCACGCGATGAAGTGTCGGCCGTGTTGGGCAACCGTGTGAATTTATGAGTTATACGGCGGCTCTTGGCTTGTTCGAACCGCCGGCACTCTTTGATGATCGCGTCGATGGTGTTAACGTTGGTACAGACAAGCAAATTGAAGGCATCGTCTGCGATGCCTTTCAGCACATGCGATACCTTCTCAGACTCCTGCATGTGTTCGTCGACAAGTCGGCAAAGAGCGATAACGTCATCAATGTACGCGACGTACGATTCGGTAGCTGTCTGTGCACGAGTGGCCAGTTCATTGCGCGCAGCCGTCTGCCGTCCGATGGTGTTGCCAAAGAGGTCACGGTGTTGCCAAAGAAGTAGCAGTATGTTTGCCTGCGTGAACTTTCGAAACTTATCCATTCAAACCAGCCATTCGATGTTGATAGAATTTACTGAATAAATATTAGTGATGGCGACCGTGTTTGTTCTTTTTTGTGCGTGTGTGAGTGTGTTACGCTTGTTGGTCGCGAATGGCGTGCGAGCTTACGTCGGTCTATGGGTCAATGTATGCGATACGGTGTTATGCTACGACGCGACGTGAAAAAACATAGACAAAAGAAGAAATGTAAAGATTCTATTGCTGCTTATTTCATTGTCCCATTTGTCCTTCACCTCTTAGCAATTACACCATAAATACTACCTACTAGCTCAAATAATACTGACCTACATCAGATTTTGGGAAGTGCCATCTAGGACTGGAGGATAGACCCATACATCATCAGCCGAAGCGACTCGAAGACGTGAGACACAGAAGTTTATTTTGGATAAAACGTGCACTCTTGGTGCAGATATCGCCGCATGTCAAGTTATGACTCTTATTTGTGGGCGACACATGGTAGCCGCGAGCAGGAATATCCTCGAGCTCGTTTTGGCAGAAGGATTACTTTCGCGAGAATTCGCGTCGTGTTCTACAACTGTTACTGTATACTGCGCCGAGGTGAGCTTCTTAAGCCGTTGACGGCGCGGCAGCTCACCTTATGGTTCTCGAGGCGCCTTGCGCCAGCTGGCGGTTTTGTTCACGGACGCGGAGAGTCGTCCGTGATCTTGCGAAAGTACGTTGTCGTATAGCAAATACGTACGATCCAGAATATCGCTTCAACTTTTCGGCAATCCTAGGCAAATATATCCAAACGCACAACGCAGAAAAACACCGACGCTCACGCGGTGCAATGTTTCGTTTGCTGCCATTAACGCTTACGCTGGCTGTCCCAGCGTTCTGTTTTGAAATTATCGGGTTGTCTCGGGATTCCAGCACACGTGACCACGGCGTTGTTTCTTGTCACGACCGAACTCGCTGGCGGGTCTCCGGCTGTCATCGAACTGCCGGAAGTCCGAAAATCCAAGATCCCCAGTAAATGACAGAGTTGACGCTAGTATTTCGCGAGTTGCCGCCTTCCCGTGACGTCAGACTCGTGTTGACTCGTCACTGTGAAGCCACCCCCTGAATACCAAAACCGCAAGTGGTTTTTTAAGGTAGCCGTATAAAATATATTCAATGCATTCTAGAGCACTGCACGGGCGCGGGCCGGCCCGAAAGCCTGGGGCCCGGCCCGGCCCGCGGGCCGGGTCGGGCCGGGTAAGTAATTGTTAGATCGGGCCCGGGCCGGGCTCGGGCCCATGAGCTTCGGGCCCGGGCCGGGCCCGGGCCTGGGTCATGCCCGTATCAGGCCCGACTCTCATACACGTCGGCAATGGCGCGTAATGCTGTTTGGCTTTGTTGTTTTGGGGCATTTAGTGTCCCGAACCTATTCAGGCTATCTGAGACGCTGCAGTGGAAGGCTCCGGGTAATTTAGACCACCTGAAGTGCATTAGCGTGCACTGAAATCGCACAATACAAGACGTCTCGCATTTTGCCTCCGTCGGTATGTTACATATAATTTCTGGATATTGTCTCATATATGTTCCCGCCATTATATTGAGTGAAACACGTCCTTGGGTACCGTGTATCAAAAGAAATGGTATAGCTGAGCAGCACTGCGGCAAGAGTGAAGCAACGGTGCACTGCCCAGATTAGTGCATATAAGATGTGCCAATCGGCATCATGGGAAACATTTCGATAATGCAGCTACGCTCACATGCCCCCGCGCCTGCTTCCGCCTTCGTGACTCTGTAGACTGGTCAACGCGACTACGAAGATACGCAACGCGTGTTCGGGCGAACACAAAACTACGAGACACGCAACCAACGCAACGAATTCTAAAAGACCGAGGATAGACAGAGAGAGGAGGCGTAGGCGCCGCGCCACCACGGCGCCCGTCTCCGTTGGCGAGCCACGGCGCCGCAGCGGCGCCGAACGCCGAACGCGTGATATGTACAGCGCACACGGCAGCGTCTTCATCACGGAAGCCAATCGACGCACGCTTCACGAGAGTCACGTGATTCCTGCAGAAATATCAACTCACTGTCTCTCTGGCTCGACATTTGAAAAAGGGGCTAAGTGGATAACCAGAGTCACGGTACCGAGTGTAGTTCTGCAGTTCTGTAAATGAACTGCTCGTTACATTAAGTTGAAAACCTCAGCGTCACCGAGCGTTATTGACGTCGATTACACTGTTCATCGGCACCACCGGCTCTTCAACTGGGCTTGATTTCATAGCCTCATGAGTTTCTAGGGCTACTTCATCAGTCGATGACATAACTGGAATTGACTCTGAGGTAAGTTAGCAGTTTTTAAGCTTTCTTCGCTCTACTACAGTCACAAAGCTTTACTATCACGGATGTACAGTGCGAAAGGAAAGTCCAGGACATTCATTTTAAGTTTGTAGACAGAATGTCGTCGTGTTTCGTCGGGTCACTAATTTCCTCATTTCGGTTTAATACGTCCGACTGAATTGCTGTGAATGGGTATTGGTTTCGCACCCTTTACAATTTTTCTTTCTTTTTGCATTTTTGCTTTCTTTACCAGCTGTCTTACCGAGCGCCTCTTTTGTAATACGCAGTTCTAAGGTGCCGTATGTTACCACGCGCGCTTTCGTATTAATCTTGCGCTTTGTAGTGACTTTTCTTTTGAAACACACAAATACAGTTAAAACTCGATTTAACGATTTTGAGGGGAGCCGCGAATTATTTCGTTAAATCGAAAACTTCGTTAAATCGAAGACGGCATTTCGCGGTTACTTAATTCGGTACATTCGATTATATGGCGTAGCGGCATCCGGAAGGCTACCATGGCATCATATTTGCGTAGCGTAAAGGCGCGAAAAATTAAATAGCGGCCTTAGGAAACGACGGCCACCTCCAGGGTGTATGAAGCAACAAAAATTGTTAGCTTAAAATAAAGTTGCTTCTCTCATAAAGTTGCTTCTCTCTCTGTTACCTCAGCAATAAGGGCCACAGGTGACAACATATTTATTTCCCAGCAAAGAAGTCGGTGATCTTGGCTTGCTTGTGTTTTCTTAGCAATGGCCACGCAGTTTAAATTGGAAAAAGGTGTTCCGCGATGTTGCCGTTTGCTCGCAATCAATAACTTTTGGGGCGTTATCTAAAAATAGACAAAGAATGATCAATTCTCTATCTCATTTTCCAAAAAAAAAAAAAGGTTTGTTAAAACGGGACGGATCTCGAAATTTGTTTCGTTATATCGAGTTAGTCAAAGTACGGACCCTACGGGTGTCTGAGGGGGGAATCGGGGTATCTTCGTTAAAGATCAAGAATATTCTACTAAGGCCGCGCTAGAAGGCATCCCGCGCCTACACGCACACGCACCTAGGCATTCGTATGTGTTCTCGTAAGTGCGACTTGGTCGCGAGCTGCACGTTTCAGGTTTGTTAAGCTATAGATTATGCGGCTCTTTCTCCACCATCCTCTTATATATATTTGGGAGAAATAAAAGTTCGTTTCATTGACTGATGGATTTATTCGTTTTAATTTTATGTAAGGAAATTAAGAAAAATATTCAATTGGCCCTGCTACAGATTTTTAGGTAACCGTAATATGGCCTTACTATTGGACTCCCCTGCGTCACGATTTGTTTTCGGACACGTCGAGTTTAAGGAGAGTGACAAGTTATGCAAGAAAGGTGCACTTTCTTCCTCCTTTAGTCGGAACAAGCGACCCAGCCTGGCGAACCCTCCCAGGAGTAGTTAGCGCACGTTTTTTTTCTCTCTCTCGTTGCATTGCGCAATAAACCAAGTTTGCAGGATATGTTCTGCTCTATTCACTCAATAGTCCCAGCTTGTCAGCAATTAATGTAAGCTCGACTATAAATGCCCGCTGTTTTTCCACTTTATGTGGGCGCTGTATGTTGTAGTCGTTCTTTGAAATGCAATAATAACATTGCATGGTTAGCGCTGCGTGCATGGACAGCCAGCTGTGCTTCCTCATATATCCCCCCTGCAATTCTTTCGCAAAAGTGTTACGGGCGTAATTAACCGATGGCAAACACACTACCAGTGAAAATCGTGACATTGTCATAAGTTCTCACAACACTGTCCAGGAACTATCTTGTGCGTGGCTGGTATCTTCACTATAAGCGAACATTGGACAGCGCCTCGTTTATGCTCAAAAAATAATTTTTTGAAATGGGCCGGGCCGGGCCGGGTCGGGCCGGGCCCAAACCTTTCGGGCCCGGGCCGGGTACGGGCCGTATTTAAAAACACCGGGCCGGGCTCGGGCGGGCCTGAGCATGGCGCTTTCGGGCCGGGCCGGGCCCGGGCCGGAAAAGCCGGCCCGTGCAGTGCTCTAATGCATTCCCAAGCACTACGACACTTTTTTTAGGGTTCTCGAGACCCGTGTTTTTAACGAAGGCAACAAGCGGAAAGTGTTTACATTTCGTCTCAGTTTTCCTTTAGGTTACGTAATGCAACATTTCCGGAGCCTTATAAAAATCCCTAGATTCAGTACAAAGACGCCAAATCCCGGACAGAGACAGAAAACGGCTAAATCTAGGGATTAATCCCTGGGGTTGGCGCCACTGGACCGTAGTTTGTGTGTGCTTAGGTGTATTTTGGGGACTTGGATATATTTTCGGGCCAACGTGTGTGCGGGCAAAACGACCGAGTGCCAGGTAATAATTGGATGATAAAAAAAAGTGCGATCCGGCGAGTTTATACTAACAGGTAGCTGTGACTCATGCGGACTGGCAGCCCGCCTAAAGTTACGCGTACGCTGTAAATGCGTATTGTTCAATCACGCAAAAACACGTATCTCACCGGCACTACATGGCAGGCCGGTGAACGGGGTGCAGCGCAAGCAGTTGGTTTATGCAAGTTTTTTTTATCCTTTTTCTTATCAGTGATCCGGGATCTGTCATAGTGTTGCAGTGCCATAAGTTACATTGCACCTTTGAGTTGCTGTTCGTACATGCCGTTAAAGTCATTTTGGTTCCCCGGTGCAGTTGTACTCACCTGAACTGTTGTTACAAGTATGCGATAAACTTTCTTACGTGTACATAGGCAATAAAGAAAGAAGCGAGCAGTCGGTTTGGTTTATGTGACGTCTTCTTCTGCATAGTATCCATCCATCTGTCTTGTATCTTCTCTTGCCTTGTGCGTGCGTGCGGTTATCTATGCATATGTCATTCATACTGCGTCATTCGACGTCCATTAAATTAAGATTTCGAAGATTCATGGTGCAATCGCACACCTTATTTTTTGCCATCAGAAACATCTTTCAAAACTTAGTGACGGGAGTAAATAAATACTACTACTTCAGCCACAAAAGCTATTGGCCAAGAAATAACTGGAAGAAATCATCTGGAAAACTTTGCCAAGAGAAAAAAAAAAAAAAAAAAACTCCTACTATAGATGTCAAAGGGTTGAAATCTGGGCCAGTTGGTTCATGATATTTGAAGAAAGCCAGCAAAAGCGCGGGACACAAGTGTTTGCGTCTGCCTCTTTCTTGTGTCCCGTGCTTTTGCTGACTTTCTTCAAGTATAGCTGTCAGACTCTGGAGTTTCGCAGACATGTAGCGCCACCTGTCGGAGCAGTTTCGGGTAGTGCAAAGTCCGACTCCCTTGCACAGTTTGCTGTGCAACCAGGTGCAACTACCGAGTGCGAAACAACGATTGAGCTAAATATTAGGTGTGTTGGCGCATTGCACACTCAGAAAAAGAGCGCGGATAGGACGAGCAACCGAACCGCCATGAAGTGCTTGTCAGAACGACGGCGAAAACAACAGCAAAATCGATGAACGATTAATTGGTTAAAGGTCCACCGTTAATCGATTAATAGTAATCGATTTACATCTTTCAATTAATCGAAATAATCGATTGAAACATTTCCATTAATCGATTACGGCAACCGCCACCCCGACCCCTAACAACGCCCCTTGGCCAGTGCGCATGAGTGCGACGCGAGCGATGCCGAGACGCAGAAGTCGAGTGCACCTACTCGTTTTCACAACAGCGCATATTTGTACACAAGCAGAACGAACCCAAAGACGGCGGCGGCCCTACCCCATAGAAGCAGAAATGAACTAGCCCTCGTCTCTGTCGCCCACGGCGTCCGCCTCCAAAGTAGACCTGTGTGCCGGTGCCAAAATCGCCGGCGGCGGCGCGTAAGCGGCGCGGGGTTCTTGGATCGGCGGCGGCGCGGCGCGCGGGGGGGGGGGGATACATTCTGAGAGTTGGGGAGGTAGAGAAATTTGTCCCTGGAATTTGGAAAAAATCTACTTCACCGAAATGGCGACATAGTAAGAATGCGATAGCAACATGTCGTAATGTTGTAATGTAAGTAAGGCTAGCAGCTGATTTCTTTTGATCCGATCTCGCGTAAGTCTACAAAACGGTGGTGTATGGGAACACGGCCGCTCCCAGGATAGAAGCTGTTTTCGTGCTGTTTCTCGTATACGTGGACACAGCACGAAGCAATGAGATCGCAGCGCGCAGAATAGTATACGGGCCATTTGCTGACATCTGCCGAGATAGCGCTCACGCCAACGCTCGCGACCGCGCCCTTAATGCAGCGTGGCTGCGTGGCTGGAGTTGCTGCTCCAGCCTCGCAGCCCCCCACCCCCCACAATCCCCCGCACTCTCCCGGCGTTGCTTCATGCTCCTTCCCCGGTGAAATACGAGCGGGGGTTTCCTTTCTTCTTGAGGAGCAATCCACAGCAGGCGTTCATCTCTGCTTCAGCCGGGTTTTCTCGTCAACGCTCGCAAACTTTTACTCGCGGGTAGAACGTACGATGCGCGGAGCGATGTTATCAATTTGGGCTTTATAATGAAAACGACGGTGACGGACAAAACATGTCGAAAGTGTCCATATAATTGCTATTGCAAACAATATGCAAACAACCGTGGAAGCGGGCTCGCGTTTTTTTTCAGGAGAGCTGCATGGCCTCCGCTGCAAAGAGTTCGTCCGTTGGAAGAATCAAATGAACCGCCGCCCTTCCATTGCTCTCGTTCTCACCTCCACTGCCCTTCCTACAAGTGATGTCTCCTCGCCAATTATTTCTTGATAAAGCACGCGTGCAATGTCAGCACTAAGCGTTGAGCTCATCAGGATTTCGCGCTTGTCAGCTGCACCCTATTATCTCCGCTTGCGCAGTCGAAAACGCACAAAGTGGAGCGAAATCAGTTGATCGCGCACGATATTCAGGCGAGACAAGGACGAACTTGTCGACGACCGCATGGCAAAGCAGGGTGGGACACAATTCACTACTGACATTTCTAGTATATGGACCGATCGAGAGTATGTGCGCTAATGATGTCACGTGAATCACCGTTCTGGCGCTATGACGTGCACCAAAAAAGACGAAAAAAGCCAAGAGAAAACTACTTGCACGTTTTTTTTTTGTATTTTCAGCAGCTGTACCGGGGTTTAATAAAACGTACGGGTGTGTAAACACGGACATAAGAGCTACAGTAGTCAAGACACCAAAAGTGAGTTTCGCCGCAAGGGCGAAACAATGAATGCAATAGCAACAAATTGGAATGTCACGCGAATATAATAATAATAGCGGTGGCTTTACGTCCCAAAACCACGATATGATTATGAGAGACGCCGTAGTGGAGGGCTCCGGAAACTTCGACCTTCTGGTGTGCTCAAACGAGCACTGACATTGCACACTATACGGGCCTCTACCATTTCGCCTCTATCGAAATGCGACCGTCGCATCCGGGATGGAACCCGCGACCATCGGGTCAGCAGCCGAGCACCATAACCACTCATCCACCGTGGCGGACGGAATGTCATGCGAAGAACGGCAAGCAGATCGAAACGTGCAGCGCGCTGCTCAAGAAGAAAGAACGCGCAAAAAAGAACACACAGGACGAGCGCGAACTTACCACGTTCACAGCTTAACACTCAACACGCTTCTCAAACAAAAAAGGATGCACGATAACGTATACGCGCAGGCATTCACAGGATGAGAGCGAATAGTGTCGCATTTGTTACTTCACTGTGTTTCAACAGCGCGCTCTTTTTCGCAAACGGGAACTCGCAGCAAGCGAAGTGAGTTTCGTGCGCTCTGTAACTACAACGCAAAGTTCCGGTGAAAGTCCAACACGGACAAACATTCCCCCCCCCCCCCCCCTACACAGCGAGATAAGCGCGCCTTCGCACGGGCGAAATGTTTATAGACCGACATGTTTTTAGACCAGCGCACGCATCGCAACGAGCGCAGCGCCGAGCGCGCCCTTTACTCCATCTCGCTGGTAATGCTGCGAACACGCTGATATTCCCCCCCCGAGATCGGCGTACCGGCCACGGGAAATAGTGTATATAAATAGCTCGCCGTTATGTCAAAGGACGTGCGCTTTCGTGGCTCAGCGGTTAACGACGCGCGCTGCGGGAGCGAGGGGTCGCTCGTTCGATTCCGCGCGTCGGCAAATATTTTTGTGAATTATTCTTTTTCTTTTGTGAATTATATATATATATATATATTGTGAGCATTATTTATGTGCTTCATCTTCTCATCTGTATCATCTGTACATACTCATCATCAGCGCTTGGGTTTTGGTTGTGGGATGTGGCTCATACTCGTGGCAATAAACAAGAGTCTTGAGGGTTCTAAACGGTGCGTCACAAGTGGTGGAGGTGCGGGGGGTAGACAGCCGGGTTGACCGGGCTGACATACTTGTACATGTGCTCGATGCCCAACAGTCCGATGGTTGCCATGTTTGCAAGTCGAGTCTTGCAATAATGAAGAGTCTTGAGGGTTCTAAAACGGTGCGTCACAATATATATATTGTAACAGCGGACGCGCGACAAACAGAAGTTTGCCCGACATCGAAAGAAGAACGAAAATTCTTGCAGCAGGCCCAGAAGCTGGGAACGCTGGACCGTCGTAAGGTTATCAGCAATGGAGGGACCAAATACGTCAGTAGGTGACGGATCAGACGCGGAAATAGCACTGATGGTACGAGAACTGGGACAGTGCGAGTCATCGGGTACGTCCAGGACTTGTGTTTCGTCGACGGGTTCCACCCTGCCGAAACATTCCCCTCGAACCAACGTAACAATGTACGGGAATGGGTCGGTCACAAAAATAGCGGTGTTGCCCTGAGTTACTTGCATGGTCGCGAACGGTACCAGCAACCGTTTCCTACTGCAACCACGGTCAGATGGCGAAAGGAGTCGAATTGTGTCGGAGAGACCGGCGCAGTAGACCGACACAGCCGTTGACGAGCTTGGAGGCACTGTCGTATCGTCTTTGACGAGGATCTTGCTCAGTGCCTGAGGGACTGTCTACTGGCGTCAAATGTGCGAACGGTGAGAGTTCAATTTCGACGGAAGCGCAATGAATGACGGCGTCGTGGCGGGAGAGAAAATCCCATTCCAGGATGACGTCGTGAGAGCATGCAGTAATGATGATGAACTCGACGTCATACAGAACTTCCTGAATGACGACGCGAGCTGTGCACACTGCTGTAGGGTGGATAATCTGCGAACTAGCGGTACGGAGGAACATCCCAGAAAGTGGCGTCGTCACTTTTTGGAGTAGGCGGCAAAGTTTTGCGTCCATAACGGGTACGGCAGCATAGGCGCAATGTGAGGGGCCGTGTGGTGGCCCAGGGCTCGTAAAGGGCCCAAACTCACTCGTCTAATAAAGTTTTTCCTCCTCCTCCTCCAGTATCGATAAGGGCAGATGCGCGAACACCGTCCACAAACACGTCAATGACATTCGATGAATTTCTCTTAGGGCTTTCACAGTTCGATAGCATCGCAGCCCTTGCCTCGTGGACTGCGACGACTAGTTGTCCTGCTCTTGAGCGGCAGAACTTGACCGCATGGGTGACAGGGATCGGCGTCGTGGAGACGTGGACCTGCGAGGAAATAGAGCTGGGCGCGACGTCGGTGGCATACACGGGGGTGAGTCGTGAAAGGGACGGCTCAGCTGGCCAGCGACAGGTGACGTGACAGGAGGCGGCTGCACGCGAAAGCAATAACGTGCCACGTGACCGGCGTATCCGCATGCAAAGAAGATGGGCCGGTTGTCGGGTGTGCGCCATCGGTTCGCCGGGGTAGGTCGCGCCCATGTCGCAAGACCTGACGGACGGAACGGCGGCTGGAATGACTGCATGGTGGGCTGAAGTCGAGGCCTAGGGACGACGTCAGCATACGTAGCCTGCACACCCGCTTCGGTGGACGGAGGTCGAGCGGCGGCTTAGGCATAAGTCAGAGGTGCGGCCGCTGGAAGTACTTGAGCTGGCCTGGCGACAACTTGAGCGTAACTCTGGGGGTGCAGGAGCCGGATGTTGGTGGTGGTACGCTGGCATGACCTCCGAAATTTCCTGCTCAATCGCTCGGCGAAGGGGGGAAGAAGGGTGGTCGCCGATTGTTGAACGGCCGGCGGGTGGGCAAAAGCCAGGAGAGAGAACTGCCGTGCGATTTCCTCCGGGATGAATGGCTTGAGCTCTGGCAGCAACGCCGCCTGGTCAGAGGTGGCCACCAAGCCAGCAAGCTCTGCATCTCGTGAAGGGTAGCGACGGGTAATCGAACGCTGCCGGCGGAGCTCCTCGTAGCTCTGGCGCAGCGTTATGACTTCGGCCACTGTCGCAGGGTTTTTGGCGAGCAGCATGGTGAAAGCGTCGTCGTCAATACCTTTCATGACGTTCCGGGTCTTGTCAGACTCAGACATGGTTTCGTTGGCTTTCTTACACAAGTCGAGGACATCCTCGATATAACTGGTGAATGACTCACCGGCTTGCTGAGCACGTTCGCGTAAGCGCTGTTCGGCTTTCAGCTTACGAACGGCAGGGCGGCCAAAAACGTTGATGACGGCGGTCTTGAAATCGGACCAAGTCCCAAAATCGGACGCGTGGGTGTTATACCACAAACCTGCTACTCCCGCAAGGTAGAATACCAAGTTGGTCAACATGCCGTCGTCGTACCATTTGTTGGGGACGCTCACGCGCTCGTAAAGTGCGAGCCAGTCCTCCACGTCTGTGTCATCGGCGCCAGTGAAGATGGGTGGATCGCGGATGCGTGGGACACCGGGACAAGGGGGCGGCACGGGTGGAGGCGTTTGCTGGGAAGCGTCTTGGGGCATGGTATATGGCAGGGTACGGGATCGAAGCTCCACAGGCATCGAATGGGAGCACAGCACTCTCCACCAATTTGTTAAGGTGTTTACTTGCCGGGACTCGGCGATAATGCGTGAGCAACAGCCACGGCCAGGCACGGACTCTCAGCGCGAGTTGCTCTTTCTCTTCGAAAAGGGCGACCCACTAGAAGGCGCTGGAGAGGACGACCCACTGTATAGTTCCAAAAGCTTCGCTACAACATATATTATATATATATACATATATATATATATATATATATATTGTGATGACGAAGAGTGACACCGGGGTTCGGGCGCGTGGGCAGCTAGCGAGAGGCAGAGGAAGACGAGGAGAATATAGAACAGCCGGCCCAGGAACGGGTGCTGTCTCTGTGTCTGATTCCTCACAATGGCGCAGTCTACGAAACCTGAACCGTCCGGCTGAAGCCATCTGCCTTCGTGGGTCATCGGCAGCGGAGTACATCAGTCCGAGGAACGCCGTCCACGCTTTCTCGCTCATGGACCCGACGACCCTACGACTGCCGGTAGGACCTACGTCACCATTCGAGGACGGCGTCCCAGCCTCCTCCATGCCCAAAGGCAGGTTTACCCCCGCCGTCGTCAAGACAGCGCACGGCCTCTTGTTGCCCGGGAACGCTGTTCACGCTTCCCGTGGCGACAACCCATCGCTCAGGACTTCATCGACTCCTGAGATGCAGACGGGAGCTGTCCAAGCTCCCTTTGACAAGGATCCCGCCGCAGTGAGCCCAATCACCACCTCGTCCTTGGCCAACATTGCCACTGGCTCCTCTTGCGGATCATGGGATAGCCCCCGCGGTCCTGCGGCGTACCATTGCGCGACTCCGCATCACGGTCGACGCCTTGACAGCGTCGAGCTCGGCGCTACTTCCTGAGATCGTGCCGGCATTGAGCGCCGCCAACGTGATGTTGGATGTAGCCGCCTCACACGACCTGGAGGCCACCTCACCTGAGCAACGCAGAGAGCTCAGGTGTGTCCTCATGGAGCTCTCATGCCAGCTGGGCTGTTTTGCGTTGAATATCTCCGCATTTTCACGTGCCGCCCCACCATCAACGGCTGTCTGCGAACTACCGGAATTCCACGGGTTCCAGAACGACGCCGACAGTTGGGTGGGGCGACCGTCAACGATCTAGCAGCCCGCGAGGCCTGGACGGAGCTGCAGAAATGGTCCGTGGCCGTAGAGCGCCTTCGGGACGGTGCCGCGGCGTGGCACAGGTACGAAGGCGTGAGACAGCAGTCCTGGGCAGAATGGAGTGCTGCCCTGATTGCCGCTTTCGGCCGGATACCGAGTGCCTCCAGCGAGTCCAACTGGACCTTCCCCGAGGACAGAGCTCAGGAAGGCCCCCATCCCGAGGATGCAACTGGCAACTGCATCTCACCGGCGAACTGCGCAGCCGGTCCTGCCACAAACACCGGACTCAAGCTGTGCCGTGACTCTGCCTCGGTAGCCGACACACGAGTGCATCTCTGTCAATGGCCGAAGGCGTTTCCCATCCACATCTATTGGAAAAGCTGCCCCCATGCTCGCCACCATTGGGGGCACTTGGAGCCATCAGAAGACGCCTCTCCCGAAGACACCAAGGTCCCTGACGCGTCTCCTGTCGTTTTCATCGAAGATCTACCCGCACAGCACAAGTCTTCCGCGCTCGGAACGGCTTCCGACGATGCCGTCCTAGCTCCACGTAGCGTGGCTTCAAAAATTGCGGGCTTGACAACTTCAAGGAGCAACAGAGTGACAACGCCGCAAAAGCAGAAGCCGCGTCACAGAACAGCGTGGAAACTTGACCCCACCGTGGCGCAGGCGTCTAGAACAACGCCCTCACACCCCACGACCTGTTGCAAGATGTGCAGACTACCGCGTTTGGTGCGGCAAGTCACGTTAGCGCATCCGCCATTTCCTGCCCTGTGTTCAAAAATGTGGCGCGACGAAGACCGGCGTTTTGGGAGAGACCAGTTGCTTTTGGGAAACACCAGCGACCATGCCGAAATAGTCAGGGCCGCCTGTGCCAGAACCATCTCGGACAAAAATTCATGCCAAGATACAGCCTTGCTGGGAACTTCGGCAAAGACGAAACTGCCTACTCCGTCCACCCGAGGAGAATGAAACCGCCTTCCCTGCAAAGTCGCAGCGTGGCCGAGGTCGTGGACCCCAGCGACAGAGCCAAGTCCGTCCACCAGAACACACAGAAGCAGATCCCCAAGCGGTGTCACAGCGTGGCCAGGGACCGACCGCTACGATGCAGCCAGTGCCGGCCACCGGAACCATCTTTGACACATTGCCAGGCGAAGTTCCAGCGTGGCCGAGTCCGGCCACTCCGAAACAGCCAGTGCCGCCCACCGGAGACTTCTCGGCAGCCCGTGCGCTCGCAGTCATGGCCGAGTGTGATGACGAAGAGTGACACCGGGGTTCGGGCGCGTGGGCAGCTAGCGAGAGGCAGAGGAAGACGAGGAGAATATAGAACAGCCGGCCCAGGAACGGGTGCTGTCTCTGTGTCTGATTCCTCACAATATATATATATATATATATATATATATATATATATAGATATAGAGAGAGACAGAGAGAGAGATGGGATGCGGAAAGGCAGGGAGGTTAACCGGAAATCAAACATCTGGTTGGCTACCCTGCACTGGGGAAGGGGGTAAGAGGAGACAGAAAAGTAAGGAAGAGAGGAATGAGAGAGGGAGGGAAGCAGAAACACACACACAAACACAGGAGTGTCACACGCGTTCAACGAGGCGGGTCGCTCGCAGGAATTTCAACAGCGCCTTCGTCGCTTTCAGGCGTGAAGCTCGATCTCCCCGGCATTTCAATATCGACTTCTCAGAAAGAGGCTCGACGTCGAGTCGCGCAAACACTGCTGCGAGGGACTGTCTCGAAAGCTGTACTGAGGGAACTGACATAAAACATGTGCAATGGTTTCATCAGTGCCGCAATGTTCACATGCAGCACTGTCTGCCCATCCGATGCGGCAAGCAAAGGCGTTCGTAAACGACACCCCAAGCCACATGCGGCAGAGAACGGTCGTCTCAGATCGGGGTAGTCCATATGGAATTTCAAGTCGTAGACACGGATCCAGGCTGTGAAGACGGATGTGGAGAAAACCGGGCGTGTTCCACATAGACCTTGCGACATCATGCGCGAGCATATTAATCTTTGCTGCTTCGTCGCTTATTGATAGTGGAATAGGTTCCATCTCGCCATTTTCATGAGCATTCTTAGCTGCGTCGTCGGCATGCTCGTTAGCAGTGATGCCGCAGTGACCTGGTAACCATTGAAGAGTTACGTCGTGCCCCTTGTCTATTAGCTGATGGTATAGCTGTCGTATTTCCAGCACCAAGTGGTCTTGAGGCCCACGACGTAGAGCAGTTCGAAGGCACTGCAAAGCTGGTTTCGAATCGGTAAAAATAGTGTGCTTTAGTGAAACTTCTCTGTCGATCCTGCGGAGAGCGCTGCCGAGTGCCGCGAGCTCCGCGGCTGTCGATGTCGTCTTGTGTGACGTTCGAAACTGGATGCTTTCGGGCTTTGCTGGGAAGATCACAGCTCCTGCAGATCCTCCAACAGTTGTCGAGCCGTCCGTGTAAAGTTTAGCATGGTCTTTGTATACTTCGTGCAGCATGAGCAGAGTCAACTGCTTCAGAGCTGGCGACGAGAGCTCCGCCTTCTTGCGGATCGCTGGCACTGTCAAGCGCAGTTTTGGTCGGCCCAAACACCAAGGGGGCGTCAGGATGCGTTCCGGAGGCGTGTGGTCTGTTGGAAGGAAGTCACGATAAGCCAGTATTCTCTTACAGAAGGGGGCATTCAGTCGGTCTTCTGGAAGTGAAGCGAGGTGGTGGGCAGGGGCGCGAGCAAGGTGCCTAATATGCGCTCTAAGCGCCTCCAGAGTAGTGCGCATTGTGGCCGGATGATCTTTGGCGATTGCGATGGTCTCCGCTGTTGATGTGCAGCGTGGCAATCCAAGACAAACTCTGAGTGCCTGGCCCTGGGCGTTTTCGATTGTGCGTACACTGGTTTTGCAGGCGTTCGTCAAAACTGGCAAGCTGTACCGCAGGTACCCCAGAAACAGCGTCCTGTATAACTGCAACATCGCGGGCACTGACGCGCCCTATGTTTTTCCACCAAGGAACTTGAAAAGTTGTGCTGTGGCTGTTAGGCGCATCTTTAGAGTGGCGGCATGGGGACTCCAGCAGAGATTTCGATCGATGGTGACCCCCAAGAACCTGTGTGTCCTCGCGTAGCAGACATTTTGTCCATTGATGGTGATGGGGTATGACGTCGCCTTCCGCGTGAACGCAACCAGCGCTGGTTTCTCAGGAGAAATCTCGAGGTTTTGTTCTCTGAGGTACGCCGGGATACAGAATTCGCTGCTTTCTGGAGCCTTCTCCTCGCACATACTTGAGGACGTGTTACTCCTGACGTCCAAACACAAATATCATCAGCATAGATAGATATCTGCACGGGAATCTGGTATGCGTTCCAAGATACCGATGAGAGCAAGGTTGAAAAGTGTGGGGCTCAATACACCACCTTGAGGAACGCCACGGTGTGTGTAATGCCCAGAAGTCGGCCCATCATCAGTTAGCATGAACAATGTTCTCATATTGTCACGTGGTTTTGACGTGGAAGAAGGCAGCAGGCGACGTGTCCAAAATGAAACTGTTTATAGACGTCAGACTCTGGAGTTTTGCAGACACGTAGCGCGCCACCTGTCGGAGCAGTTTTGGGTAGTGCAAAGTCCGGCTCCCTTGCACAGTTCGCTGTGCAACCAGGTGCAACTAGCGAGTGCGAAACAACGATTGCGCTAAATATTAGGTGTGTTGGCGCATTGAACACTCAGAAAAAGAGCTACGAAATTCTCTCCGCTAGCCGGACGCGCAACCAAACCGCCATGAAGTGCTTGCCAGAACGACGGCGAAAACAAGAGCAGACGCAACAGCTCCGCGCTTCGAAGGAAGGCCTCAGTCGACGCTACTCTTGCAGGTTGTGAATTGCCACGGACGTAAAGGATTTCAGTTTTACCGATTTCCGTAGCTGTTGCACGAAGCAGAAAGGTGAGAGCGCTGGATACGGGCCATTGCGAACGTATTGGGTAAGCGAATTACTCGCGTTCTCCACAACCGGTCGCATGAGAAAGTGGGATAATGTGGGTCTCCTGTTATTGTTTTAAGCAGCCTTTACGTAGTACCGTGGTAACCTTGACTATGACGCTCTCAGCAGAGCCTGAGACCTCCAGTGCGCGCCGTGCAGCAGTTAAATGCAGAGGTGAAGCGCGATGTTCCGCGACCACCCATAATCTGAACTGGTCTTCACCACACAGCATATTGTACGCACTGAAGGCTCAAAGTACCGGCTTTAACTAGCAAATGCTTACACGTGCGTCATACAAGTAAATCGCAAAATTTTGGTCGTGACCACGGTCAGGTTTTTCTTGCCCGTGGTCTCCGCGATTGCCGGGAGCCATCTCGGAGGCCACGGTTTTGCCTTTCGTTGCACACCGAGAAAGTGGACACGCACGTATCCCCATTTGCAGTATATACAAACGGAAGACAACCGCCAACAGTACATTCCAGGATGCGTAATAAACTAGTTCAACGCACAGGAAGCGAGAGAGATGGATGAAGAATGCAACTGCAAAGGCGAAAATCGCCGGGGCCATTCGTGCCTGATAAAGCGAGCTTCGTACCACTGATCCATATTTAGGACTGTGCAGCGCTCACAAAAAAGACGAGGGACAGAAGAAGTGCGCGAGACATGCGCTGACTCACAACTAAATTTTTATTCCGAAAACACGAAAAAGTAAACAAGTACCACTGATCGTAAGATATTGCTCGTGTATGTACTTCATCACTTCGTATATGCCCAAATTTAACGCATTTAGGCGTTACGGGACGCACGTCGGAGTGCCTCGAACTCGATGTCATATGCGATGCTCGCTTGCGCTTGCGAGTTGCAGCACGCCGAAGTAATTGAAACATCTTTTGCACTGTACCCGCAGTTCACTTTGATGTTCTTCCTACTTTTCTGAAGCGAGGGTGGATTGACGGAAGAAGCTTTCCAGGTCCTTGATTTTCAGGAAACCGCGCCTCAACACCAACGAAAGAGGGGGCTCTATAGTGGCCTACACACATTCGCTTGCGGACGGCTCTCTTTGCACTACCCAGTTATGGCGAGGGCGGCGATGAGAGCGCTGGTGGCGGCGTTTTTCGCAGCGCCGCCTGGGCAGAGTCTGACGTCTATCAGGCCGAACTTGTGGCCGGTAAACAGAAAGTAGGATTACAGCAATACACGCTGGCACTGATATCGGCGAACAGAGCGTCGGCCGGCGATCAACTGAACATCGTTGGAGCGCGCCGGCTTTTATGCATCACGCGTCGAACATTCTAGCCTTATCACTGGTCATCGCGCAAGCTCAGGAATAATCTCGAGTGGTCGCGTCTTGCGCGCAATCTTAACACAACGATCTACAATAATCGCGAAGGTTCTAGAACAATAAGGCGCGGTTCGAGCTGAGCTTTGCTGACGGTCTTTGTGGGCGAAAACCGAATACAACAAAAGTGAAAATAAGAATAGCGCGTGGCAATGCCCCCCTCTGAGAAGGCATCGTCCCGATGCTTAAAAGAGAACACGGGGGGAAAATGCATGCAACAATAAATCACAACAATAAAGAAAGTACAATAATTAAGCAATAAGTGCAGTCCTCTGGTTTGCTAACGCGCGTAATACGGCTTGAGGCGCACGACATGGACGACTTCAGGTCGTGCACGGCGCCGTTGAGAGTTCGTTATGCCGTCCGGGACGACCTCGTAGTCCAGAGCACCGAGACGTTGAAGCACCTTGTACGGCCCGAAGTATCGCCGAAGGAGTTTTTCACTAAGTCCACGTCGGCGTATCGGTGTCCACACCCAAACGCGGCCGCCGGCCTGGTATTCCACGAAGCGTCGTCGAAGATTGTAACGGCGGCTGTCGGTCGTCTGCTGATTCTTGATCCGCAGGCGGGCGAGCTGTCGTGCTTCTTCGGCGCGCTGTAGGTAGGCGGTCACGTCGATGTTTTCCTCATCGGTGACGTTCGGTAACATGGCGTCGAGCGTCGTTGCCGGGCTCCGTCCGTAGACCAACTTGTATGGCGTCATCTGCGTCGTTTCTTGCACGGCCGTGTTGTATGCGAAGGTCACCTACGGAAGGATGGCGTCCCACGTCTTGTGTTCGACGTCGACGTACATGGCCAGCATGTCGGCGATGGTCTTATTTAGACGCTCGGTCAGGCCGTTGGTCTGTGGGTGTGTGATGAGTGAAGTGCGCGTTTTAAAAAAGTGCGCGAATGTGATAAAGGTGAACACCTGAAGAAGAGAATGATGATGGCAAGAACGGTTGGTGTGAGATCCGTTGGCGACAATCGCCGAAGAAGAATATCTGGAGACACAGCACGTGAGCGAGTGCAAGACCAGTGGAACCAATGGGAAACCTCCACGGTGATTTGGAAGCGGAAGGCCGATGGTGCGGAAGGGTGCAGTCGAGACGTGCTCGAGTCTTGGTCGAGACGTGGCGGAGCGAAGGTGTCCAGGGCGCGGGGAGTGGCGGTCGGCGGAGTACCCGTGCAACGGCCGCTGCGGGCCCCCACCTGGGCGCGAACCCAACCTTCGTCCGAGCGTCTGGCGTTGGCCAGACCCACGTTTCTCATCGCCTGGCGTTGGCCAGGCAACGCCAGCGTCTCCTCTGTCAACCACAGTCTTCGGCTGGCGAACGCCGACAGGGCGTCCGGCCGTTGACCCCGCCTCGCCGGGAGCGTCCATCTGCAACCTCACCGACGGTTGAGCGTCGCTACCACCTCTTCTGTCTTCGACACCTGCGCGTGCTCCTCACCGATGATGCCCATGCCCTTCGTAATGAACGGTGACATTTTTCGATGACTAGCCCATGTCGCTTAGTAGCTACGAGTTATGTGACTTAGGTTCTGTATACTGAGGGTTTGTTTGTTGTATTTGTTATCTTTTTCAACTTTAAATATATTTAGTTTTGTGTGTGTGTCTCAACAAACGGTCTGGTGTGTTCTTGATGACGTTTACGTCATCGCTTAAGTTAATTCACGAACCTGCACGAGAGCTCAATGATTAAATAGCCTCGTTACAGGGGTGGTAGGCGGTGGTCCGGCGGTGACTTGTTTGGCTGTACCTTAGGATCGCCTGAGTTAGGTCCGCGGTAAAAGCCGTACCTCTGTCGGTAATGAGGATTTCTGGGGCGCCATGACGCAGTACGATGTTCTCGGCGGCACTGTACCTCGGCGGCACTGCCCTTGGGCAAGGCCCTTGTCTCGGCGTAGCGGGTGAGGTAGTCAGTAGCTACGACGATCCACTTGTTTCCGGAATTCGACGTCGGGAACGGCCCCAGTAAGTCCATGCCGATTTGCTGGAACGGCCGGCGAGGTGGCTCGATGGGTTGCAGAAGTCCGGCTGGCCTAGTCGGTGGTGTCTTCCGTCGCTGACAATCTCGGCAAGTCCTCACGTAGTGGGTGACGTCGGCAGTGAGGCGAGGCCAGTAGTACTTTTCTTGTATCCTTGCCAGCGTACGGGAAAATCCAAGGTGTCCAGCCCGTCGGGTCGTCATGCAAAGCATGCAGAACTTCTGGTCGTAATGCCGAAGGTACTACGAGGAGGGAGTCGGCCCGAAGTGGCGAGAAGTTTTTCTTTAGGAGAACGCCGTTGCGCATGAAAAACGACTCCAGTCCTCGTCTGAATACCTTTGGAGCCACGGTGGCTTTGCCCTCGAGGTATTCCATAAGTTCCGGATCGGCGCGCTTGAGTTCCGGATCGGCGCGCTGTCGCTCGGCGAAGTCGTCGGCACTTATGGTTCCCAGGAAGCCGTCATCATTCTGGTCGTCCAGCGGCGGTGGGTCGACGGGGGCACGAGACTGGCAGTCGGCGTCAGAGTGTTTTCTTCCGGACTTGTAAACGACGGTAATGTCGAATTCTTGTAGTCTCCAGGCTCCACCGTGCGAGGCGACCAGAAGGGTCCTTCAAGCTAGCTAGCCAACACAAGGCGTGGTGGTCGCTCACAACTTTGAAGGGCCTGCCGTAAGAGTAAGGGGCGAAACTTTGATGTAGCCCAGATGATGGCAAAGCACTCCTTTTCTGTTGTGGAGTAGTTGGCCTCTGCCTTTGATAGCGACCGGCTAGCATAACTGATAACCCTCTCCAGTCCGTCCGTCTTCTGCACAAGGACGGCGCCGAGTCCTACGCTGCTCGCGTCGGTGTGCACTTCTGTTTCGGCGTGTTCGTCGAAATGCGCAAGTAACGGAGGCGTTTGCAGGCGTCGTTTTAGTTCTTGAAATGCTTCCTCCTGCGGCGTTTCCCACTTGAACTCGACGTCGGTCCTGGTGAGGTAAGTGAGAGGCTCGGCGATGCGGGCGAAGTTTTTAACGAACAGCCTGTAGTAGGCACACAAGCCGAGAAATCGACGCAAGGTCTTCTTGTCGGTGGGTGGCGGGAAAGCAGCGATGGCGGTTGTCTTTTGCGGGTCGGGGGCGTACTCCGGATTTGCTTATCACGTGGCCCAAGAACAAAAGTTCTTCGTACGCGAAGCGGCACTTCTCTGGCTTGAGAGTGAGTCCGGACGTCTTGATTGCCTGAAGTACAGCTTCAAGGCGCCGCAGGTGTTCGTCGAAGTTCGAGGAAAACACAACGACGTCGTCCAAGTACACAAGGCAAGTCTGCCACTTCAAGCCAGCCAGTACAGTATCCATAACGCGTTGGAAAGTCGCGGGGGCCGAGCAAAGACCAAAAGGCATGACTTTAAACTCGAACAGGCCGTCTGGTGTTATAAAGGCAGTCTTTTCTCGGTCTCTCTCGTCGACTTCGATTTGCCAGTAGCCCGTCTTCAGGTCCATCGACGAAAAGTACTTCGCGTTGTGGAGTCGATCCAGGGCGTCGTCTATCCGTGGGAGGGGGTACACGTCCTTCTTCGTGATCTTGTTCAGGCGACGATAGTCGACGCAGAAACGTAGCGTCCCGTCCTTCTTCACCAACACCACGGGAGACGCCCAGGGACTCTTGGACGGCTGGATTATGTCGTCGCATAGCATTTCGTCGACTTGCTTCTTTACGGCTTCGCGTTCTCGCGTCGAAATTCGATACGGGCTCTGACGGACTGGTCGGGCACTTTCTTCAGTTATGATACGATGTTTGGCGACTGGGGTCTGTCGAATCCTTGACGACGATGAGAAGCAGTCCTTGAATTGCAGGAGCAGATTTTTGAGCTTGTCTTGCTTCTGCTTTGGGAGGCTGGGGTTGACGTCGAAATCTGTTTCGGGACCTCGATTCGTCGAAGAATGTTCGGCAGTATCGGAGAGGGCGAAAGCATTGCTGGCGGCCACGCATTCGTTGATGTAGGCGACCGTCGTACCAATGTTGAGGTGCCTATATTCGTGGCTGAAGTTTGTCAGTAGTACCTTTGCTTTGCCGTCGCGCAACTCGGCGATGCCTCTCGCGACGCAAATTTGACGGTTCCCAAGCAGGTGCTGATCGCCCTCGACGACGCCTTCAAGGTTAGCGGGTATTTCGGTGCCGACGGAAATGACGACGCTGGAAAGAGGCGGAACGGTGACCTGCTCTTCTATTACATTCAAGGCATGATTCTCCGGCGACGTGTGGGGCGGCAACGCTTTTTCTGAAGTCAGTGTTATCGACTCAGACCTCAGGTCGATGACGGCGCCGTGTTGACTTAGGAAGTCCATCCCCCAGTATCACATCCCTAGAGCAGTGCTGCAGAATTAGAAAGCTGGAGGGATAAGTCCGGTTATTGATGGTGACTCTTGCGGTGCAGACACCGGCCGGCGTTATTAGATGACCCCCCAGCGGTCCTGGGATTTCAGGGCCTTGCCAAGCAGTCTTTACTTTCTTCAACATCGTCGCGAAAGACCCACTGACGACGGAATAGTCGGCTCCAGTGTCGACGAGAGCGGTGACGGTGTGGCCGTCGAATATTACGTCGAGGTCGCTGGTTCGTCATCGTGCGTTGCGGTTGGGTCGCGGCGTCGGATCACGGCTGCGTCGAAATGTTGTGGTGCTTCCATGCTGCGTCGTCAGGTTTTCTTCGGTCCACGAGGTTTCCTCGGCAGGGCTTCGTCTGCTTCGCGTCGTGTTGCGCAGGTCTCGTCGCGTTGTCGTCGTCAGCGGCCGCGGAGGATCTTCGGCATTTCGTCTAACAGCAACCGCACCTCCATCGGTTGCTGCCCTTACTTCCCGGGTACGGGCTAGGTGACCGGCCCTGGTTTGGGCCAGTGTACTGCCGGCGGTGTGGTGACATGTAGCGGCCGGGCGACGGTGAGCGGCAAGGTCGTCGGGGCGTCCACTGAGGTCCTGCGAGGTAGTCGGCGATGTCTTGCGGTCGTTCACCCCGCTGTGGACGAGGCGCGTTGACGGCGAAACCGCGTAGGCCCATCTGTCGGTACTGGTAACGGCGGTAAGTGTGGCCGGCTTCCCCCGCAGTGGTAGCAGAGCGGGCGGTTGTCAGGGGCCCGCCAAATGTCGGTCTTTCTTCGGGCGTAGCTTTGGCCGGCAGGTGGACGGTATGGCGTCGACGGCGGTGGCGGCGGTGTCTGGCAGCGGAAATGCGGCCTTGCGGCCTCTTGACGTGGTTGTGGAGAGGGGGCGTCGCGTCGGGCTACAGCAGCGTAGCTCATGGCTTGCGGCTGAGGATGTGGTGGTTCAATGGTTCCCAGCGAGTGCTGGATTTCTTCTCGAACAATGTCGGCGATCGAGGCAACTTGGGGCTGCGAGGACGGCAACCATTTCTGAAGCTCCTCCCGCACGATCGCTCGGATCGTTTCGCGTAGGTCGTCGGATCCGAGGGCGTGAACAGCTGCGCTTTCTTCCATCGATCGGCGATTGTACTGGCGGGTGCGCATTTCCAACGTCTTCTCGATCATCGTAGCCTCCGAGACAAATTCTTCGACAGTTTTGGGTGGGTCCCGCACTAGCCCAGCGAAGAGCTCTTGCTTTACCACTCGCATGAGCAAACGCACTTTCTTCTCCTCGGTCATGTCAGGGTCGGTATGGCGGAAGAGACGGATCATCTCTTCCGCAAAGATTGTGACGTTTTCATTCGGGAGCTGCGCCCGTGTTTCCAGCAAAGCGGCGCCTTTTTCCTTTCGCACGACGCTTGCGAACGCGGTGAGAAAGCTGGTCCGGAAGATGTCCCAAGTTGTAATGGTGGGCTCCCTGTTCTCGAACCAGGTCCTTGCTGCGTCCTCCAGGTACAAGTACACATGACGCAGCTTGTCCTCGGAGCTCCAGTTGTTAAATACCGCGACCCTTTCGAACGTCTCGAGCCAGGTTTCGGGATCTTGACTTGGCGATCCATAGAAGGTGGGCGGCTCCTTCAGTTGCCGGAGCAGGATGGGTGCAGACGGCACAGGGGCTGTCATCGTCGCTGCGGCCGAGGTCAGCGTCTTGGTCTTCCGGGTCTTTTTCAGGGAGAGGCTCGTACTCTGGCGGTAGACCTTGCTGCCTGCGGCTGGCTCGCTGCTCAGCGTTGGCGTCGATGTCCTTTTCACGTTGTGGACTTGGCTCACGGCTGGAGGGGGCGTTCGGTACATGAACTGGGAAGCACCTCCACCAGATGTCACGTGGTTGTGACGTCGAAGAAGGCAGCAGGCGACGTGTCCAAAATGAAACTGTTTATTAGGCCGAACTTGTGGCCGGTAAACAGAAAGTAGGATTACAGCAATACACGCTGGCACTGATAGCGGCGAACAGAGCGTCGGCCGGCGATCAACTGAACATCGTTGGAGCGCGCCGGCTTTTATGCATCACGCGTCGAACATTCTAGCCTTATCACTGGTCATCGCGCAAGCTCAGGAATAATCTCGAGTGGTCGCGTCTTGCGCGCAATCTTAACAAAACGATCTACAATAATCGCGAAGGTTCTAGAACAATAAGGCGCGGTTTAAGCTGAGCTTTGCTGACGGTCTTTGTGGGCGAAAACCGAATACAACAAAAGTGAAAATAAGAATAGCGCGTGGCAATATGTAGGTAGCAACGGATCCAGCGGTACACTCGCCCACCCAAACCAAACGACTCGAGGGCGTCGAGTATGGCTTCGTGAGAAACATTGTCATATGCTCCTTTGACATCCAAAAATAATGCGACAGATAGCCGTCTCCTCATTTTCTGGTGTTGTACGTATGTCACCAGGTCAATGACATTGTCTATGGAGCTACGAAGGCGACGAAAGCCGGCCACAGCCTCTGGATATACTCTATATCGTTCTAGGAACCACTCGAGTCTGGCGAGGATCATTCGCTCCATCAGTTTCCCTACGCAAGTAGCCAGCGCTATTGGGCGATATGACGTCAGCTCTAGAGGTGATTTTTTTCAGGCATGAGAATTGGAACCAAACGGCTTGCTTTCCATTCTCTGGAGACTGTTCCATCTCTCCAAGACTCATTGAACACGTCCAGCAAAGCGCTTCGTGCAAGGTCACCGAGGTTGCATAATAGGCGGTATGATATGCCATCCGGCCCAGGCGACGACGATCGATTGCACGATGAAAGAGCCGCGTCCAGCTCTTCCATGGAAAAAGGTAGGTCCATGCACGGGTCTAGTGAATGTGGCTTGTTAGCAGCAGTAAGGGCTCCTGTGCTGGTTGATGGGCCTGCAATCTTCCTGCAAAAATCTTCCGCTACCTCGATATCCTTTCTATGTTGGAAAAGTGCCAAGGCTTTAAACGGAAAACGTTGTTCGGGAAAAATGCGTAGGCCGCGCACGGTACGCCATATTTGAGAGAGGGGTTGGCGAGGGTCTAGAGCAGGGGTCTCAAACACGCGGCCCGCGGGCCGCATGCGGCCCGCGAACCTCTTGCGTGCGGCCCGCGGCCCGTACATCGCTATGTTCGCCACATATTTTTTTTTTATTTCCATAATAAGTACGTTCGTGAGCTACACAGGCATGACTGGCTTAAAGCATTGTTTTCGTGAGGCACCCCATGTGGTCACCCTGTGTTAAAGCGTAACCGTGCAACAAAAACAGTATTTCAGAATCGGCGTCCAGATTTTACTCATTTTGCATATTAGTTATTTTGCATATCGGTTATGTTACTCATTTTCCAAATCTTCTTCAGAAATGACCCGCACATGAGATATGGGTAATGTTTTTTCTTTTTAATGGTAGTGTTTGCTGACAATGTGTACCAACCACCAACCAACCCCCCCCCCCCCCCGCTCTTACATTCTTCCCAAACCCGGCCCGTGCGGGACTAAATTGTGCGACTGCGGCCCGCTGCCTGAGATGAGTTTCAGACCCCTGGTCTAGAGACTCGCAAAACTTCGCCCACCGTTGCCACTCTAGTTTGTCCATACGACGCTGGATCTTCTTCTGCATGCGCCTTGCTATCCGTAGATCTTGAATGGATTTTGTGCGTCGATATCTCCGCTCCGCACGCCGACGAATCGCGTGGAGTCGCTCTAACTCCACGTCCGTTTCTGAGGGCCTTGAAAGAGCATGTCACCGTGCGCATCGCACTCTGCGCGGCTACCTTAATCGCTTGCTCAATGCCACAGGACAAGCCATTTTGACAAGCGCCTTCAATATCGCTAGTGAATGCGGAACAACCGATTCTCGGTCGACCACCGAAAAAAAAAATATATATATATATATATATATATATGTGTGTGTGTGTGTGTGTGTGTGTCCATATAATTGCTATCGCAATAAAACGCCCCCATCAGTTGAAGAATGACACAGCGGCGGAAGAGAAGGTAGACACAAGTAACTTATCTGCGCATTTACAGGCAAGCGGCCATACCTAACAATGAAGTGTGCGTGATGGTCTACGCGATAGATAACTGTTCACTGTT
>JALIZH010002995.1:0-25805 GCA_030522465.1 Rhipicephalus appendiculatus | reverse complement strand
TATAACATTCGTTGAGCAACTCTATGGGGCGGTTGTTTTGGTGGTCCTTTAAGGTTTTCGCCTTAGCAATGGCTTTCAGCCAGCCAATCATCCGAACGTACGTGCGATCGTTGAGCAGGTTTAGATGCCACGAGCAGAAAAGCTCGAGGTCCATATATACTAATTAGCTTCAGAACCATATTCTACATAGTCAGCAGGTATTAGAGTACCGTGCGGATGCCGACAGTATTGAAAAACGTGACGGTTTAGATCAGGAATCAGAAACCTGCGGCCCGCAGGGCACTACGATGCCCCCTCCCCTGCTTCCTATCTCGACTGTAACTTCCTATTTCGATGGTAAAGAAGTTATTGCAGCATTAAAAAAAATCTATTCCAGTTTAAGTAAAGAAGATTTCTATTCCAGTTTTGTACATTATTGTCAATTCGCCAAATTTTTTTCCTGCAAAGCCCCCCCCGTTCGGCCCCCGCCATGTCGCCCCGCCTCGAAAGTTTTCCGACCCTTGGTTTAGAGGATTGCCACTGGATCAATGGCGTAGCCAAGGGCGTGGGGCTGGGGGGGGTTCAACCCCCCCCCGCTCCCGAAATTTTTCAATTTTGCTTCTGTATATATACACGCACACATACAAACGCACGCACGAACTTGCATAAAGTCTGGTTGAACCACCCCCTCCCCCCCCCCTTCCCCCCCCAAAAAAATCCTGGCTACGTCCCTGCATTGCATGGTTTGGTGTGGGCAGTGCCTGCAAAAGGATTAATTAAAAAGAGCGCGTGGCAGGGAGGCTTGAACACATGTGGTGCTATTACACACATGACGCTGTTACGTTTCCATTTGAATGCAACTGCCGAGGCCGGGATCGAAACCGGGACCTGGAGCTCATTTACGCAGCGCCATATCTCTTTCATTTAGTTAACCGACACCTAAACCATTAATCTTCTGCGTAGACTTCACCCGCCACGGTGGTCTAGTGGTTATGGTGCTCGACCACTGACCCGCAGGTCGCGGGATCGAATCCCGGCCGCGGCGGCCGCTTTTTCGATTGAGGCGAAAATGCTTGAGGCCCGTGTACTTAGATTTAGGGGCATGTTAAAGAACCCCAGGTGGTCGAAATTTTCGAAGCCCTCCACTACGGCGTCCCTCATTAATCATTTCGTGGTTTTGGGACGCTAAACGCCAATTACTTATTTTTTATACCTGCGTGAACCTCAAGGCCCGTGTCCTGTTATTGCGGCTTTTCTAACCCATTAGACATAATCTTACTGCAATTGTGTCATTTCTCACATTCTACAACGGCAACTGACAAGACCAGCTCACGTACACATATCAGTGGCCTTACGAAGCATTCTGTCCTTCTCATGTTGCAGGCGTGCGGCATTTCCTACGGCAAGATCATCCTCGTCACTCCTCCCCCCGATTGACGAGCAACTTTGGTTGGCCCATTGCAGGAGACGAGGTATTGCTCTCTGGTAGTTTATTTAGCGGGTTCGCTCGAAAAAATTGGTCGAGCTGTGTTTTATAAATCTTCTCAGCTTGCGGGCTTCTCGGGATTACTCGGAAAATTATTAAGGCGATCGAAAGCCTAGATGCCTCGTAAAATACGAAAATTGTCCGGCGGTGGCGTCAACGTGATCGAGTGATTCAAAACATCGTCATGTGATAATGACATCATGACTCCACAGAGCGCCAATTTTGCTGCGTCATCATGACATTACTATGACACACATGATGACGTTACGTTATGTGACGTCGCGGTGATTCCATAATGACGTCGGACAGGTGGAAATTTTTCAGCGGTCAATTTCAAGGAAATCCGTACGGATTTCTCAGAAAGAAATGTTGTGTTGTGCTGTTCCGTTTAGTTTCGATTTTCATGTGGCGCCTCGTGCGGCAGTGTTAAGTACCATATGTATATATGTGCAATTAAATCAGTTGGTGACGAGCACTCGTTCGAGGCGGTCGTTTTCTTCCACTCGGCGCTCCGCGCCCAAGTCGTGGGTGGCTGACGCCGGCAGCGTCGGCGTGCTGCGGCGCTTCGCCCTGCTTTTTCTTCGTCGGCGTCGCGGCCACTACTACCCCGACACAACAAGAAAGCTTCTTAGTTGCCGAAAAATTCGTCCTGGTCCGGGGATCGAACCCGGGACCAATGACTTTCCAGGGCGGTCGTTTTCCAATTGAGCTATCCAGACGGCAGAACTAATTTGCGGTATTCTGTGTCCATGCGCTTCGAGTTGTCGATTAATTCGCCCTCGCGCTGCCATTTGCCAGCGTCGTAATTAGCTTAATTGTAAGAGCGGCCGCCGAGGAAAGGCATTGGTTCCGGGTGGAATCCCGTACCAGGACAAATTTTTCGGCGACTGACCCCCATATTCACAAACAAGCCTTGGCTCGAATTTCGTTCTTCACTTGACCGAGTTGAGCACAGCGCCGTTGCTCTACTGAAAATGACGCAGCGCTTCTCACGAATCGCTGCAGATTATCGCTGATATGCAGTGTCTTGTTCTGCCTAGAGGCGGCGTTCCCATCCACTTTCTCAGGTGAAGATGCAGTGTTGAGTGAAGGGACGTTCTAGAATACGGGGGTGAGGCTTCGTACTACAAGCAGGTGGTTTTAATTTTTCTCTTTCTTAACCCTTCCGCCACCTTGCGGGATTACACAGAACCGATTTGAATTATCACCCTACGGCAAAACGGTATTGCTAAAAGACTCTCATGTGTGATAAGATCCCACCGGGACCCGCACGCTGTGTGCGGTGGGGTTAAAGGACCCTGAACCACCTGGCGTGATTTTTTAACATTTGAAGTAAACGCGCGTGTCTAGTGCTGCGTCACTGTCTCGAGTGAACAGTGACGTATTTTCAAGCTTTGTATATGTTTCACCATTTCGCGGAGTAAGCTGACTCTTCCGAACTGTTTCTCGACGCTGTCTTACAATACTGAAACATTTGATCTGCTGGGTAAAAGGCTGCCAATCTCCATTTGCATGTTTTTTTCCCGCGTCGATGTCTGCTAAGTCTGGACTGGAGTTAGAAACCTATCTTCGTGAGCACCCTATGCCTATTAAATATAAAAAAAAAAAAATTGAAGGACACTCTGTACATTCCAAAGTGTGTTCGGCGAAAGCGTGTGGCCATTCCACTAACTATGCCATGTCTTTTTTTCTTTTACACTCTCACTGGGATAACACAGAAACCGAATGTGTGCGTGTTTTCTTTTTTTAATTTTTTACCGCGAATCGCAGCGAGACGCGAGACTAATCTTCCTCCGTTCGCATGCGTTAGTAATTTCTCGCGCTTTGAGCATCGCGCAAACGCCAACCGCGTTCCAGCACTTAAATTGACGGACCCTTTGTAAATTCGAAAGTGTATTCCGTGGACGCATGTGTCCATTGAGACGGCGTCGGTCAGAATGATTGCAAACTCTGGGCACAGCGACGCTACGCAAGCAAAGCGCGAGCGCTGTAGAGTCGGACGCGACCGCCGTCCGTTTGCGCACCCCGGCGGCCACCTGATTCCGTGCCAGAGCTCGGATGGCAGACGGACGGACAGACGGACGGACGGCCAGATGAACGGACGGACAGACGGAGGGACATACTGACAGATTACCGGACGGACAAACGGACTGACGTACGGATGGACAGGCGGACGGATGGACAGACGGAGGGGACAGATGAACGGACGGACAAACGGACGGACAGGTGGACGGACGGATAGACGGACGGAAGGACGGACAGATGGACGGACAAACGGACGGATGGACGGACGGACAGACGGAGGGACAGACGGACGGACGCGGACGGACGGACAGATGAACGGACGGACAGACGGACAGATGAGCGGACGGACGGAAATACAGACGGACGGACAAAAGGACGGACGGGCAGACGGAGGGACAGACGGACAGATGAACGGATGGACAAACGGACGGACGGACGGACAAACGGACGGACAGACGGACGGACAGACGGACGGAGGGACAGATGAACGGACGGAAAAACGGACGGACAGACGGACGGACGGACAGACGGACGGACGGACAAATGGACGGACGGACAGACGGAGGGACAGACGGACAGATGAACGGACGGACAAACGGACGGACAGACGGACAGATGAACGGATGGACAAACGGACGGACGGACGGACAAATGGACACGACAGACGGACGGACGGACAAACGGACGGACAGACGGATGGACAGATGGACGGACGGACGGACAGACGGACGGACGGACAAACGGACGGACTGACAGACGGACAGACAGAGGGACAGATGGACAGATGAACGGACGGACGGACGGACAGGCGGAGGGACAGACGGACAGATGAAAGGATGGACAAACGGACGGACAGACGGACGGACGGACGGACAGACGTAGGGACAGACGGACAGATGAACGGATGGGCAAACGGACGGACGGACAAACGGATGGACAGACGGATGGACGGACAGATGAACGGACGGATAAACGGACGGACGGAAAGACAGACGGACGGACAAAAGGACTGACGGACAGATGAACGGACGGACAAACGGATGGACAGACAGACGGACAGGCGGACGAACGGACAGACGTAAGGGACAGACGGACAGATGAACGGATGGGCAAACGGACGGACGGACAAACGGATGGACAGACGGACGGACGGATGGACAAACGGGCGGACGGAAAGACAGACGGACGGACAAAATGACGGACGGACAGATGAACGGACGGACAAACGGACGGACAGACAGACGGACGGACAAACGGACGGACAGACGGATGGACAGACGGATGGACAGACGGATGGACGGACAGACGAGCGGACGGACGGACAGACGGACTGATGAACGGCCGGACAGACGGATGGACGGACGGACAGACGGACAGATGAACGGATGGACAAACGGACGGAGGGACAGACGGAGGGACAGACGGACAGATGGATGGACGGACAGATGAACGGCCGGACAAACGGACAGACGGACAAATGGACAGACGGAAGGACAGACGGACAAACGGACGGACAGACGGACGGATGAACGGCCGGACAAACGGACGGACGGACAGACGGACGGACGGACGGACAGATGAACGGACGGACAAACGTACGGACGGACAAACGGAGGGACAGACGGACGGACGGACGGACAGACGGACAGATTAACGGCCGGACAACGGACGGACGGATAGACGGAGGGACAGACGGACAAACGGACGGACCGACGGACGGACAGGCGGACGGACAGATGGACGGACGGATAGACGGACGGACGGATGGACAGACGGACAGATGAACGGAAGGACAAACGGACGGACAGATGAACGGACGTACGGACGGACACCGGTCGGACACCGGACGGACGTGAGCATGAGACATTAAAGGCTTTCGCCGTAAAATTACACCATCTCCCGCAAAAGGGAACCATGTGTAGATGCGAAGCAGCGGGCGCTAACGCTTACACTGGCGGCGGCGTTGACGCTGGCGCTCATCGCGGCGTTGCGCAGGAGAGAAATCTAGGGGAGGCGCAATCACGCAGTGATGGACCGGTGTTTCCTACTGGAACATGCCAATCGCTGCTAATGGGCAATGAGAGACAGAAGACTCGGACTGGACACAAAGACCCGCAGTTCGCTTTTAGTTAACGCGCACGCTGCGAATTTTTATCGTTCGACAACGCACAGGAGAAATCTCCCACCGGCACTACCTTGCAGGTCACGATCCAGTGCCTATTGTCACGAGGCTATTTAATTCGTAAGCTCTCGTGTAGGTTCGTGTAATCAGCGATGACGCAAAAGTCATCAATAAATGAGAGACGAGACCATTTGTGTCCATAAAATCCCACAACACTCAATATATTCAAACCCGACAAAAAGATAACACAAAAGAACAGAGCATACAAAATTAGAGGTAAGCTAAGAGGATTAGTAAAAGTTCAAAAGACGCGGACAGTGCCTAGAAGTGAATGTTCAGACGATAAAGGCAGTTTAACAATTTACGGGACGCGCAGCTTGCAGCGGAGGCTTTGGTGGCAAGGAGTAGACGCACTCACGCACTCGGCGACGGCTGAGAAGCGGTGCAGACGCTCACTCGTGTAGAGGCGGTAGAGGGAAGGAGGCGTCCGGCGAGTAGGTCAGCGACCTTTCGGCGTTCGCCAGCCCGCAGCTTGGACACGAAGCCGGAGACGGAGGGCTTGCCGGGCCAACGCCAGACGATGGGGACAGGCCTGGCCAACGCCAGACGACGAGAAGAAGCTGGGTCTGTGTCCAGGTGGGAGCCCGCAGCGGCCTTGATGCAGGATCTCTGCTGGCCGCCACTCCCGCGCCCTGGCCACCTTCTTCTCTCGGTCCCGTCTCAGCCACCAGGGCTGGGCAAAGATACTTTGAAATTGTATCGCGATACGATACAAGATACTCAGGCAAGAAGTATTGGAGATACAGATACAAGATACTACCGCAACAATTGTATCCGATACGATACATGCCAATTGTATCTTAAGATACTTCGATACATTCGCAAATTCATTGTTGGAGACCCCGATAATGTAGCGGCGAACGCCTATGCACAAAAAGGTCTGTTTAAATTTTTTAAAGTTTGACCAATTTAATTTCATTTTAATGAAATGTCTGTTATTATCTGAAGCCTTTTGTCCTTTTTGATCAAAGTACATTAGTTTACTTCTGAAGATATTATTAGGGTTTCTTTTAGCTTATCGTCGAAGCTTGGGCGTGTTTGTTAAACATTGGAGAGAACACAGTGCAAAGGAAGACGGGGACAATGAAGGGCGACGCACACGCAGCGCTGACTTACAAGACTTTGTCGCGCATGTTAATGGCATAAGTATAATATTCATCCGTCCCTTCCATTGAATAAAATGTTGTAAGTCAGCTTTGTGTGTGCGTCGCCCTTCCTTGTCCTCGTCTTCTTTTGCGCTGTGTTCCCTCCGATTCCTTTAGCTGCTTAACAGGACAGCTCTTTAAACACTTCGCTGACAGCGGTGTTTGCTTGTCATTAGAGAGTTTTAGTGCCGGGGACCCCCAGCCTCCCGCGTACGCACGCTCTTGCGTTCCTTTGTATTCCCAGCTGCACCTGTGGAGAATACAAAGGAACATAAGAGCGTGCGTACGCGGGAGGATGGGGGTACCCGGCACTAAAACTCTCTATTTCTGTAATTGGTGGGAGTCGCTACTCAGCTTGCCGACCAGCTAGCGGGTTGCCATCTAACCACACGAGTTTCAATAACAAGCCTTCGCACGATGGCGCAAATACCGGCGTTCAGTTTTACCTTGCTCATAAGAGACCGTTCATGCAATACCGAATCACCGGTGTACAGGAGTGACAACGGTGGTAGCGACATTTTTTGTGACGCATTATGTATACGTAGAGCACATAAAACTGCAATTACTTTTCACATTCTTCTTATCTACTGGGGTAAAGTGTTCTATCTATATACTCACTAACGTGCAATCAATTTTTCTTCAACGAGATGACATGTGCACTCCAGAGACGCCTCAGACCTATTGTATTGTCACGGGATGATGACTATGAAGGAAGCGGCAGTCACTCTGGTATAGACGAAACTCTTGATTGGGCTAACTTGTGCTCAGAAAACCAAGTAACTCAACGTACAAGCAAAGCGCACTGTACTCTGGTATCGGCAATAAATGTCGTCGGCCTTCGGTAATTTGATCATCGGCAGAACGCGTCTTGTTTTATACATCAGTTATCGCACCTTCCAGAGTTATCGCTGGTGCTCGCGTAAGCTCGCAAATGAACTAGAGTACGCGTGTACTACGCGTAGTCTTAATAATTTTGGGTGTTTAACGTCCCAAAACCACGATAACGTGGGACGCAGTAGTGGAGGGCTCCAGAAAGTTTGACCATCTGCTGTTCTTTAACGTGCAATTAAATCTAGGTACATGCGCCTCTAGCCTTTTCCCTTCATCGAAATGCGGCTGCCACGGCAGGATTTGCGCGGAAGAACAATTTGAGACAATCTCGAAGATTCCGAAACATTTAGGTGCGGCTTGCTACGAGCAGTGATGACAGTTTTTAGTGGTTTAAACCCGATCACACCAAAATAAAAAAAAATAAGAGTGCGTGGCAGTACCTATAGATGCACAAATCGTCGCCAGAAAACGTTGCTATCCACGCTATTGCCACATATAGCTCCGATTAGCTGGCAATTAATAATAGGAAAAAACAAGGAGGCCTAAAAAAGGAAAACAATTACAATTAAAATAGAAAAAGCCGTTCCGTATCAAACATTCATAGTAAATACATATAGACACACGACAAAGGCGGCACTCCTAATAGCTATGACAATTAAGCATGAAGTATCGTCAACTGATCTGTTCAGGTCAGACAATAAAAAAGTCAATGCGATACGGAAAAATTACCTAAAATAGCTCGTTGGGACGCTCATATGACGACCGGACCAATTGGTATAGAAATGTTACTCGAATACCGTTCCTAAGATGTTTAAGATAGCTTCTAATTATTTCCGTTATTATAATGTAAACTCAATTTCGCCATTTTACCAAGCAGTAAGCAAAATATGGTGTACTGTACGCTTAATGGATGCCCACATAATGACATACTTGTTTCCCAAATCGCCTAGGCAGACGAGTAAACTCAAGTGAATATAAATGTGCAAACAGTAGCAGAAATAAAACAGACACTTAAAGGTAAGGATACAACCTAGAGCTTATTTTGGCTGCTTAGAAAAGACATACTGCCGTCACCAGACCGAAAAAAAGAAAATACAGTTCGGAGCCCTTGGTAGTGTATGGGATGCAAGAGAGGGACAACTAAGAAAGCACTTGTGCTGACATTCATATTATGATTCCAAGAGCTATTGGAATAGAAATTGCAAGAAGTAAGGGATATGGTACGCCGAGATATCGTCTGGTAGGTAAACGCTTGTTCTATTAGATCTAGCATCGGTACCGGCAGTGCTATAGTTAGAATCTTATTTGCACATAAGTCAATCACGTGTAATTTAAACTTGACATCCACAAGATCCTTCAAATCGCTGATGTGTGAAAGCCACGAGATGCAAAGCAACCTCGTGCTTCAGATTTCGTAACGAAGTACCACGCACGAGGGCGGCATCAGACTTCGTATGCTCATCGCCGCACGCATTGTGGTACGCGGCGCTGGTAAGTGGCTGAGAGTATCATGGTACTGACACAAATAAAAAGGGAAAAAATCGACAAAATAAAGCGCACGTGGGCAAGCTCGGAAACGTCTACGTTCGCGCGCTTGTTTCTGTCAAGGCTGCGCAAGCACTGTCATATAGCTCTGCCTCACCAAAAGGGACGAGCACAGCTCATCACCTGCCCTCACTGGTAGACTACGGCGGAAAGATAAAAATATGTCACTGCCTTTAGTTTTATTCAGGTGGCTTAGTGGCACCAGTAGCTTGGGAAGCCGAGTTCAGTCAGCGAATATTCTTTCGCGCGGTAGTGTTGCGATAGCAGTATCTTGTATCTTAAGATACACGATACATAATTGAATGTATCGGAAATACAGATACAGATACTCGTCTTGTGAGACGTATCGCGATACAGATACAAGATACCCAAAGAGTATCTAAGATAGTATCGAAGATACATGTATCTTCGATACTGCCCGGCCCTGTCAGCCACGTCTGCTCGCTCTGCCGTTCTGCACGCTTGGCTCTGCTTCCAAATCCTCGTGGAGGATCTTCATTGGACCTAAAGTGGTCACGCTCACACGTGCTATGGTCGTGGGTTGTCGTCTTCTTCGGGGAGTTTGCGTCGCGCCCTTTTCAAACGCGCACTTGCACATCACACCTATATATACGGGGTGGCCAGTGAACGGTTGTGCAGCGTGAGCAGTCGGTTTTTTCAATCAAGAAACTCGCTAGCAGACGCTGGCTGCGTCGGCGTTGCGAGGCGAGAGAGGGGGGAGCGTAGGAGAGGAGAGAGGGGGGGAGGGGGACGCGCATGCGCATTGGGTGTGTAAACGCCGCGGGAGGGATGCGTAGAGGAGTGAGGGGGGGGAGCGAAGGAGAGACTGGTGGAGACGACGAGCATGCGCAATGGGTGTGTAAACGCCGCGGGCGGGAGGGATACCTAGAGGAGAGAGAGGGGGAGCGTAGGAGAGGAGGTGCGTGGGGAAGGTTTGCGCATGCGCAGTCAGGGTGGTCGGGACGCACACCACCACCACCACCACCGGACGAACGGACACCGGACGGACGTGAGCATGAGACATTAAAGGCCTTCGCCTTAAAAAAAAAAAAAAAAAAAGCGACCGTGGCCACCTAGTGTATACATAGCGCATTAACTGGTCTAGAGACTAGGGCCCGTATTCACAAATCAACCTCATGCTTACCTCGAGTTTTCCTTATCGGTATTAAGCCTTTATTGCTCTTGATGAACAAAGTAGACCAATATTCACGAACCAGTTTTGTTGTTATCTTTTACCCTGTTACCATTTTTGTGCCCTTAATTGTAACGCATGTAAAGAGTACAGAAAATTGAGGAAAACGCGAGGTAACGCCAAGGTTGGTTTGTGAATACGGGCCTAGGTAAATGAGCCCCTGAATGTCAATTTGACGTCACGGATTTCGAAGTGAACTTTTATGACTTTCGTATTCCGCCTAAATAAGATTTCCTGAAACTTGCTATGTTAATTCTATACGTCTCCCTTAATACGCAATGTGATTCGTTTTTAGCGATAAAGAATCACGCAGGCCCTAACGGGCGTCGTTAAAATCTGCGACATCATGACAAGTTGGTGCGAAAACCTCAGTGGGCGGTATCGTCACCTGTATTTTCTTTTAAGACCGAAGCTGTTAGAGGTTGGAGTGGCACCGTTGGTCGACTGCGCTAAAGTGGCGAAGCGGGGCAGAGCGAATCCAAGAGAGGGAGGAAAGCCGAGTACAGCTATTCAATGCAACGTACGGCAGGAGAAGTGCAGGAGAATAAACGCACGGTAAAGCATAGTGCAGCATAGCAGGTATATAACAACAGTATAGCGATTTATTACCGAAACCTAGGACTAATTATGTCAAATTCACTGCGAACTTTTCAGCCACACTACTTTGGAACTCATTGCCATGCTACATTAACACGCTCTCTCATTTACACGCATTCAAATCAAACTTTCGTAATTATTTGCACTGAGCGTAATAATTTCGTCATCACCTTTCTTTAAAATCCTTTCTGTAATCAAAATATTTTACAGTGTTAATGACTCATTTAGTACAGTGTCTAGTTTGTTTACATTTAGCTGTTTTTGTACTTGCTTATATTACTCGTCCCCTGAGTAGTCTGTTGAATATGCGACCTCCCTCTGTATCCGTATAACCCCCATTTGTAATACTATTGTTATGCATAATAAAAAGAACCCTTAACTCCAAAAGGGCTGAGGAACAGTGATGTGAGGGTGACGAGGAGAGAAGGTGAAGCATAGCACAGCCATGTATCTTCGTGTTAGGGGTGGGAGAGTATGGTGAGGAGGAGTGATGTGAGGGTGAGGAGGATGGTAAAGAGGAGGAGATAGGGCGAAGCATAGTTTAGCGGAGTCATCGCACCAATAGTGAATAGCTGCCTCAATTTTTTTTCGCGTTTTTCTGGCTTACGAAGGGTCTCCTCACGGCTAGAGTGGTGCCTTCGGTATCGTGAAAGGCTAATTTGCCAATACGGGATGAATCGTTTTTCTCTTTACAGCCCCTTCAACATTCACGCTGTATATGTACGATAATACTATCACCAGCTATTGACCAATCGCATACCCTGAATAGTGACGCACAATACGCACAAGGATGTCAAGAGGGAATGGAGTGGAAAAGTGAAGCGCGGTGGGGTGGATCTTATGTGTTAGGGCCTATTGATTGGTGACGTCACAGATTAACCACGTGGAAGATACATGGAGACATATAGGGTCAGGGAACAAACGGGGGTTAAGGATATCATAGTTGAAATCAAGAAGAAGAAATGGATATGGGCCGGGCACGTAGCACGTCGGCAGGATAACCGCTGGTCATTAAGGGTAACAGACTGGATTCCAAGAGATGGCAAACGCGTGAGGGGGGAGACAGAAAATTAGGTGGGTAGATGAGATTAAGAAGTTTGCAAGTATAACGTGGCAGCAGAAAGCACAGGACCGGGATGATTGGCGGAACATGGGAGAGGCCTTTGCCCTGCAGTGGGCGTAGTCAGGCTGATGATGATGATATAGGCGGCGACTATGGTCTAGCTGTGGAACTATAGAAACTTCGCTTATTGCGACGATCCCTTTCAAAGTTTTCCTTTGAACCTTTTCATCTTCCCGACTTTTGCTATACCCTGCAGGAAGGAACACTGTCCGAACGTCGTCGTCCGTCACCAAGTACGCGAAGGCTTGCGCCATGGTCGGCTTGGGAAAAGGCGTCAAGGTGGTCGACGCACATTCGCACTTCCTGAACGACGCAGTGAGTATAAAGCCATCTCTTTGCATTACACAGCGTCTGGCGATATACGATTATGTCGATCCCGTGCAGAACGTACGCATTTTCTGCAGGGAAAGACTCCGAATAAATGGTTTCCATGTTGTGAAAATGTGACAGTTGACCGTGAAAACTTTTGCTATGCGATATTTTATTCAGACATTGTTAAACTACGGTAAGAAAGTGTAAATACTTACGCACTCTTGGACTTGTATGCAACATTCTCGATTTCAATTCTTCTTATTTCAACGCTATTGCATGCCCTCTCTGAGTCAATTGCAAGTTGATAAGCGTGGTGAGTCACAATGCATCTGAAAATAGTATATTGGTGGTACAAGTTGCTTTCTACTATGTATTACCAGGTAAAATTTTCCGACAATTTTTTGTTGAGCGTGTATTCAGGCAGCACTCTGCTGCATTGTAATATCAGTGAGTTGACCGGTTAGTCCTTTATATGCACTGTTACAAACATTTTCGAGAAAAGCAAAACGCAATCGAAATACAGTGTGACACGTACGTCAGTGTTAATTTAAGAGCTCGTTTTTTCTTTGTTACAAAGAAACCAACAAAGAAAAAAACGAGCCCTTAAATTTCCACTTATTTCCTTCATTCATAGCGAGGGTCTCGTTCTGGCAGACTTAATGCCTTCAGGTAGTACAGATAGAATCACACTTGTCTAGAGCAGCGGAGCGCGTGGCTGTCGACACTGTTGTTGACCGCAGCTTCTACCTCGCGTTAGCTACAAGCTTCCGTTCATGCTTGAATTATAGCACAAGGGCCTAGCATGCGGTATGACCATGTTTAGTATCATTACGGCGTCGGTCTTTGCATATTTCTGCAGAAAACGGCAGCTGCAGCGGCCGGCTTGGCGCTCTAGACAAGGGTGATTCCGACTGTACGCGAGCGATTATTGGTCAGCTGCCAGCTCGTAATAAGATCACGTACTACGTGATGCCAACAGGCAGAAAAAGAGTGTTCCACACTCGCCGTCGTGACTATTAACGGCGCTGACTGACACTCCCACGTTTAAATACACATATATACCCTATAAAGTGGACGGGGGCATGACCGCCGCTGTAGCTCAGTTAGTAGAGCATCGGACGCATTATTCGAAGGTCCCAGGTTCGGTCTCTGCCGGTGGCAAGTTACCTTTTCGTCTACTTTTCTTTCTTCACATTTACATTACAGTTACTATACTAATAACAACCCTTTTACTTTCCTTGGCATTATTGTCTGTTATTTCTCATTAATAGTACGTCAGTGTTGAACATTTACACTTACCTGTATATTTATTTCCCACCATTTTGTGCATGGCAGCACTGGAGTAGGCTGTTGTCCGACGGCATCAACCTGTCTCCGGCCGGGTCGCACAAGCTCACCTCTGTCCTCGTTCCTGTGCTCAAGGAAGTGGTCGGCGGAGCGCCTCGGCTGTTCCCGGAGTTCTCGGAACTCGATCCCGACAAACCGGAGGACGCGATCTCGGCCTGGGCGTCAGAAACCTGCGGCTGCGCCCGTCTGTAGCTCGCTCGCCCACAAGCCCGCTGTTCGCAGTTCACTGTTCACTGTTGTTGCTTTTAAGACGAAAACTACAAACGGCTCCTCAGAGGGGTCCCTCGGCGAAAGAACGGCGTGCGATACAGAACGTCACATGACGACAACGCGCCTTGTTGATCGAGGCGTGCGAGCTGCGCGTTCACTTCGTCGTTGCGGTGTTCGCGTGCAATAAAAAAAATAAAAATAATGAAAAACCTCAGAGCATCCGCTCATGCATCCGCTTAAGACGACTTGAAGGCGAAAGCCATCTTGTTCTCAGTCGATGTATTGACTCTGCTTGAGCACGACAAAAAGTTGGGCGAGTTGGTTCGGACTCATACTTGTAACGGCGCGAAGAGACAACCATGAAAGAAAGGAACAAAAACAGGACGTTTAAGAAAACAGGATCCTTTTGCACTGCCTCCGTGATCGGTCCACTGCCTCCGTGATCATTGCCTCCGTGTTTTTCGCTGCCTCCGTAATCGGTCCCCGTTTGACCAAGCGACGACGCCATGAGATGACGTCATACGGTGACGTCATCACGTGGTGGTGACGCCGCCACCGACGCCGACGGTGGGTTTTTGTGTTTGACGGGACATCGAAGGCTTTCGCCTCAAACATGATCAAACGGCGTTCGCGTGACTCGACCTACAGTCAGATGACCACCCGCGCGCGCTTGGTAGCTCGGAGGCGCGTGAGCTGTGCGTTCATTTCTTCTTTACGGCGTTCACGTGATATAAAGTGCACGTTCAAATAGCCACACCGGATGGCTTTCGCCGTCGAGTCATCCTAAAGCCTATTTATCCTCAAGCCGAACAGCCGCTCCGAACCGGGCGGATGGCCTCCCGCCCGTCTATCATTGGCTCCTCGCCCCTCTCACTGGGAGCAGCGGAGTGGAAAAGCTATCCACCTTGTACGGTGCGGCCATGCGGCTTGAGGATAAGCATGCCCTAAGGCGAATGTATGAGACCCTGTAAATGTTTTGTGGGTAATTTATGAATACTTAACAACCATGCATATTTATCAATAAACACATTTTTGCAGTTACAAAACACTTCAAGCCATGTGATGATGATGATGAACGAACGTTACTTTGATCCAAGGATTACGCAGGGGAGACCACACGCCACCCGGCTAGTCCCACGTAGGGACCGCCAAGCCGAGCTTGACGGCTCTTGACGGGCACTCTGGACCCTTGCCATGGCATAACTGCGTCGCTTTTCGTCGCACTGGTGCATCGTTTATAGAGGTGGTATTCCTATTTGATAAGGGACATGCACTAAAGCGTTTAGAAAAGGTCAACAGCACGCAAGCTTAACGTCTAGTGAAAGCTTAGCAATGTCAAACGTGAAATTGCATTAACACTTGTTTCTGTTAAATGCGAAACATTTCTTTGCGAACCAAGACTACTTACACCGCACCTGTCTACCTATCTAGCTGCCTACGTATTTGTGCTCTCGTGGTCGTTTCACGTTTATTGCACACACCATACTTTGCTTCGCGTGACATAGGTGTTTGTAGAGCATGAATGACAGGTCGTGGAAAAAGAGAGAGAGAGAAAGAAAGATAAAGGAAATACAGGGAGGTTAACCAGAGGAAGACTCCGGTTTGCTACCCTGTACTTGGGAAGGGGAAAAGGGGGTGCAAAAGAATGAAAGAGAAGAAGAAGAGTTTGTGACAGTCGGCAAAAAAAAAGAAAAAATAGTGACTGGAACACCGTCCGAGTACTACGCAGCAACATTGTCCGCGAAAAGTCACAGTTAGTCGCTCAGTCCTGCTGTTGGAGGCATATCATATTGGAAAAAGAGGCAGGGACAGCGTCAGTGATACGTCTCTGCTTATTTTCTTGTGAGACACGCCTTCTCCAGTTTTTTTTTTTTTTTTTTTTTTTTTTTTTTTTTTTTTTTTTTTTTTTTGCCGAGAACATGTGCATATGCGCTTGACATTGTTCAAAACTTTTCCTTTTCTTCTTTTTTTTTTTTTTCTGGGGCGCCGCATTGAGCCTATATATATTGTGATGATACCGCATGGTGACCGTATTGAACCCCGTTCAACTCTATTGAACTTCAAACCTGGTGTGAGTTAACGCTCGTGGTGTCTTGCCCTTCCTATGTCCGTGTTTTTTTCTCGCTACAGCGACTGCTGTACGAGTAAACCAACTCGCACAAGGAGTTTTATTCCATCACCCACTTATCACGAGGGCGTATGAATCATCCGGTCTATTACAGTCGACTCTAACGGAAGCGCCAGCATGACAGCGGCGCTGTCTTTATGTGATGATATGCGGGAACTGGCTCTGATGCGCAGGTCGTACTTCGCGAGCCCGTTGCGTCTCCCTCGTAGTCCGGCCACGGAATTAGTTAATTGCTGCGGCAAGCGTAATGACCCACTTTGTTTCTGCGCCGACCGTTTTTGGTAACAATTCCGCGCTGTGAAACACTCACGCTTCTACCTAGAAGAATGAACAGTTTTAGAATAGGGTACGCAAAGATAGCGTTCGTTGCGTACTTCGCCACTTAACGTCACTTCCGCCACTGAACGTGGGTATACCGAAGAGCATAGCGTATGACGTGTGCACAGTGGCGACAAACGCTAACGCAAAGCTTTACGAACCCTATTCGAAAACGGCCCAACGTTTAGGTATTTAAGAAAAAAGCGTGGTGCGCACGTGTCACGGTTAAGCACGTGAATATCCGTTCCAGCGGCTTCATATAACTCCTTTGACTCACTCGCATCGAGTAAGTTACATCAAATAAGCCAACGTATGTGCCTGCACGGCTTTCGCAAAGTTTTATGCTTGCGGGAGCACAAGGCGCGCGTACTTGTAAGCAGCTGGTCGCGGTATTGATGTACTTAACAGCTGTTTTCTTTTTTTCTCGGAACAAAAAGCGACGACCAAGTCTTGCTTCATGCCACACTCGTTCTAACTCTTCCAATGGATTCTTGCAGAGAGGTTTCCATATTTGCTTAGACGGGGCTGACCCATACGCCAGAATACGCGTCACACGTGTGACAGCGATAATTCTCTCAATCGTAGTATGCGAAGCACAGTATTCCAATCAGTTGACCCAGCGCCCATGCGCGAACGATTGTGGCGAGGCGGCACGATTCCGGTCATTTTGTTCGGTGCAGTGTGGGCCGTCAGTGCGGTGAGTGATTGGAGATTTGCTTCTCTGTGAACCCGTTCCGAACTCCACTCCCCTTGTTTTCTCTTCTTTTCTTTCTTTTATCACACACTGAAAGCGTCCGTTTCAACATTCGAAGTTTTCTAACTGCAAGAGAATCGACATTTGGGCTAGTTGGTTGATATGCATGGTATAGCTGTTATTAAGCGCACTTCAACGAAGACAAACGAGAAAGGAACACAAGACAAGTGCTCACACCTGCGCAAGAAAGCGCAACAAACGTCGAAAACTTCGTCGTGATAAAGTTGCTGAAAAGGAGAAAAAATTTTCGGCTTTTGAACCACTGAAAACATCCTTGAGAAGAATTAATGACACTCTTTTTTTTTTACATTTATACAATGTCACTTCATCATATGTTCTAAGGTATGTATATATTCTTGAGTTTCTGCACTGACCTTTCTTTAATGTGACAGAAGTAAACAAGCCGCCCTTGAAAGGGTTTTGACACCGACTTCGGAAGCTGAATTTACTGTGCCACAGAAAGCTCCTGTATTCAGGGACGGCTCTCAGGAAGTATCAAGCTCAGGAAACGCTGATAAGATATCCTATCTTGACATTAGTCAATTTTCACATGGCGCTCATGACATCAACACTATATTGTGACGTCAGGCTACAGTATCGATCCAGGGACTGCGCGTGCCAGTATGGCTGGTTGTGATGACGTAGGTATACCAATGCCAACGCCTCCTCTATTTACAATGCCAGTGCAAACGCCCGCTCCTCAAAGGGATTGATTGATTGATTGAAAACTTTATTTGACTATGTACAATGTGCTCTCGCTTGTTGGCTTCAGCACCATGGTATTTAAAAAAAAAAAAAAAAGAAAAGGGAGGGATAGGTGATCTTCTCAAGCTGGTGCTTGTTATTGCTCGGCAGGGGGATGGCTGTCGTGCGGAAGGCATTGCCTATATTCAGCCTGGCTCTGATGAGGGGATCTTCGAGTATCCAGAGGGTAGTTTCCTCCATGGGAGCCGTCGGTCCGCTTTAGTTCAGGGAGTGGTCGTGATGCGACGCTGCATAATGGGTAGGGCTGCTTGCGTCACAAGTGCGTCCGAGCGCTTTCCCACGGAGATGCGATAGAAGCGTTTTCCCTCTCCAATATCATGCGTCTGTCAGATTTGTTCCTTCATGCTCCTCCTTTGTAGCTCGAAGCAATGCCGCCACCGCCTCACAGCGCTCGTGTGGCACCTCTTAAAGACAGCACATGCATTGCAGCATTGCAGTGACGCGTCCCCATTGGTTGCCCGCATAGCGCCACGAACGGGCACGCGCTATCTCGAAACACCATGTCCCTTACTGAGCCAGCGTGACCGCGAACATAGTGAGCACGAGTAGGGACCTTAAGCACGAGTATAGTGAACTAGAACATATATAAGCACGAGGGATCCAAGACGCCGCCCCACGGATCTGTACACAACTGAACAAAAGATTACTTCATATGATTTCCGTCGTGAGGCACCACATATAGGTTTCTCTCCCCCATGACCGCAAAGCACACGCGAAGGCTAGGCGATGTTCGAGAGTAGGAGAGGGCGGTGAACGGCTGGAACGGGCGCATTTGGCTGGCATTGATAAAATAGAGGAGGCGTTGCTAATACATTCGAAACAGCCGCTTGTGCGTCACCGACAGAGCCACGGAGCGGTGCGGCCGTGGAAACGTCACGATATTTCGCGCGAGAACGTGACGAGAAGTTCATACCGCGTCGTGACGCCGAGGTAGGGACTCCAACAAGCCTTCAGAATCACGCTGTACTTAATTTTCATGGGAGCGCTCGCGCTTAGCAGTACATTTCCTAGGCTCTTGAGGGCTTGGTCCCCCCATTTGATGCAAAAAAAGCGACAACTGAAAATTTTCGTGTCGGTATCCCTTTGTGTGAGATTAAACCTGAACTTTCTTTCAGGTTCTGAAGCTAGACCTTTCTTATTCTGATGGCGTCGAGTGAGTTGTCAGAGCAGTGAAGCGTAAATTTAGGCATTTGTATAAGGTTTGGCAGAAATGGAGTCGGTAGTTCACGAAATGCATGCTTAGGTGTGAATCTTCCGGCCGCAGGGGAGCACATCAGCTATAGGTTTAGCGCCTGTGTCTCTAGAATAGAAGCTTGGTTGAGTTAGTGGCAGGGTTGCGGCTTGGTAGATTTGAAAAGGAGCCTGAACTACAGCTAAGATTTGCCAAAAGTAGCCCTGACATTTATAGCTTTATGGCCAGCGAATTGTAGCCAAATGAAACAGAAGTGGTATTAGCAATCGAGTTTTTAGTAGTGAGCTATAAATATTTTGATTACGCTAAAACAGAAATAAGTGCGCCACTTTTTCCTTGTTGCTTGGTCAACAGGCCACAGGTAAGTTGTAAATAAATTGATAAATTATAACATTATCAGTGTGCCTGCATATAGTTTGCGCGGAATAGGTACAGTTCTTGCAGAAACATAAATTTCGGAACATTCCAGCCAACAGACAAGTAGGCCCATTACACGTTGAAGCAGTTTTTTTCTTGAAGCCGCAGAAGGAAGGTGATTAGTAGAGTTAAAATATTACCAGTCCAGGTTCAAACAGTGGTATCTACTTGAAGATTAGCCGTCCAGTTTCATTTTGTTGTGGATCTTTGTTTTTTGTCAAGTTCACGCGAGAACACATGCTGTGCTTCAGTATTACGGGCACGCCATGTAAGCAAGGACGACGCAGAAGGATAGTTGGTAAAGCACATCGTTCGATGAACTGATAGCGCGGAAAAAGGACGACGGCTGATCATGCTAGAACCCCACAACACGAGCGCTAACTCACAACTGCTTTTATTGCACGTTCGAAGAACAAATTTGTACGCGAAATGCTTTTGTGTATAACAGCTGTTTTGTTACACGCTCGAAGAGCAAATTTATAAACATTATGGCTGTTCGCGCTAGGTATAAGCAGTGTTGTATGCGTTACCGAAAAAAAGTAACTAAATACGTTACTCGTTACTCTAACAAAAAAGGAACGCGTTACCGCCCCTACGTTACCTACAAAAAAAGCTAACGCGTTACCGTTACCGAAAAAAAGTAACGTACGTTACCTCGGCCGTTACTACGCAATCAAATTTTAATAAATGTGTCTTTGCTGCAGGAACCCACAATAAGAATGTTTCTAATATCAAATTTATGTTTTACAATAATTAGCGCAAAAAAATTGCGGGCATTTATGTGAAGGGGGTCAAGATCCGCGTTGCTCCCTCAGGAGCTCAATAGCCAAAAACGTAGTTGCCGTTGCAGAGAAAAAGAAGCAAAATTTGTTTTCAGAACAAAGTTAATAAATCTTATCAACTTTGTAGCAACTATAAGGAAATGTCGCATATTTACACATTTTTTCAAATATATTTTCCTTCGCTTTACAAGTTTCAAACAACGTTACCTTACTGTTTAAATCTAGGGTTCGACGGATGCCCGTCTGGTCGGGAAGAATCATTGAATAAAAAGGACGAAGACGCCGACCACAAGAGAATTTATTACCTTACTGTTTTTTGCGCGTACATTTCATACACAAAATGTTTTCTTTGTAACGGTAATATTTGCAAGTTACATCGTGAATTTTCGAGAACGACAGGTATAATGAAATTCGTCCCTCTGCATTGAATATGTTCGATATTTCTTGCCTCGCAAATTATGCAGTTAAAAAAGAAAGCTAAGTTCATTTTACGGTTACTGAGTGGTATGTGCATAAAATATTAAATACTCAATCCAATCTAAAGTATCCATTTTCGGATCCGTGTCGATCTCTCGTGGAACCACCCGTTTGCGATAACCAAGGCTTGGAGAGTAACTGCGGTTATGTCTGCCGTGTGGCTACCTGCAACCGTGGTTAGCCGCAGGGTGTCGGAACGAAATGTTTTTCGTTACGTTTTAGATGTGAAGCATCTTATGGCGAAGCTTAATCCGGTGGTGGTGGTGGTGGTGGTGGTGGTGTGCCGCGTGCCCACCCTTACTGCGCATGCGCAAACCCTTTCAAAAAAATAAAAATAAAAAACCTCCTCTCACCCTCTCTCTCCTCTAGGCATCCCTCCCCGCGGCAACCACACCCCCCACTGCGCATGCGCCTCCCCTCCCTCTCTCCCCTCTTACGCTCCCCCCCTCTCTCCTCTAGGCATCCCTGCCCGTGGCTTCCAAACTCCCATTGCGCATGCGCGTCCCCCCTCTCTCTCCTCTACGCTCCCCCCTCTCCCCTCTAGGCATCCCTGCCCGCGGCGTTCACACTCCCACTGCGCATGCGCGTCCCCCCCCCGCCCCTCTCCCTCCTCTCCTACGCTCCCCCCTCTCTCGCCTCGCGACGCAGACGCAGGCAGCGTCTGCTAGCGAGTTTCTTGGTTGAAAAAACCGACTGCTCGCGCTGCACAACCGTTCACTGGCCATCCCGTATATATGGCAGTGGATCTTGACCTCCAAGGTGGTGCCGGTGGGAGATTTCTCCTGTGCGTTGTTGAACAATAAATATTCGCAGCGTGTGCGTTAACTAAAAGCGGACTGCGGGTCTCTGTGTCCAGTCGGAGTCTTCTGTCTCTCATTGCCCATTAGCAGAGATTGACACGTTCCAGCAGGAAAAACCTCTCCATCACAGCGTGCTTTGCGCCTCCCCAGGTTTCTCTCCTGCGCAACGCCGCGATGAGCGCCAGCGTCAACGCCGCCGCCAGTGTAAGCGTTAGCGCCCGCTGCTTCACATCTACACATGGTTCCCTTTAGCGGGAGATGGTGTAATTTTTTTAGTTTCGTTCCACCGCAAAAAGTTCCGTTCCGTTTCTGTGCCGGAAGGAAAAAAGAAATGTTCCGTAACGTTATTTATTTGTATGCAAAAATTTGAAGTGAATGTAACGATAAAAATATTGGATTTGTCGTATATTTACTCAAGCTCCTTTTAAGGAAGGGGGGCAGGGGTAGAACACGTTCTTGCCACGTTCTTAAGAGGAGCACAACTAACTGTACCACGAATTCCTAGAAATCAGTGGTGCCCTTCTTAATTATAGCAGAATATCAGACTTTCTCAAAAGTGAATTACGAATATTTTGAGCAGGCTCAATGCTTTGCGTCAAGGGAGTGAGTGTGATCTTAGAAGCAGCCTGTCATCGAGCGTATGCCTCTCATACTCGAGACCACTGTTCATATAAAACAAACTTGCGCGCCGAGAATACCCCCTCCACGCAGGCGCACAAAAGTCCACTTGAGTTATTGTAAACATCTCTGGTTGTCACAGTTTTCGTTTTTCGCACAATTTCAACTCATCTTCACTTTGGAATTCTTGTCTGAGGTACGCGCTAGTTCTGTACTCTGAGATGTGCATTATTGCTCACGTCGCATGACCTCGCTTGTTCCGAATTGCCAAGTTTCAGTGAACCGAAAAACGAAAAAAAAAAAAAATTCGGTTTCACTCCGAAACGAAATAATAGATAACGTTTCGGTTACGTTTTCGTTCCGGTCAAAAATATCGTTTTTTTTCGTTTTTAGTTTTCGGTTTTCGTTCCGTTCCGATACACTGGTTAGCCGTTTCACCGCGGTTAAGGCTGTTTGTATGAAAGTGGTATTAGGGGCTTTGATTGAAAGACAGATGCCAAACAAGGTAGCGAGTAAGAATTTTTTTTTTCGGTTCAAGAAAAAAGTCGACGCTTCGCGTCCCACTCGCATTCTTTTAAAGAGAGAGAGCGAATTTATTAGAAAGCCGAGAGGTCGGCCTGAGCTCGTGCGCTCTAGCCTGCTACTCAGCACAGGGGAAAAGAAAAAAGGAAGAAAAGAGGGTTGTCTTCCTGCCGTGGGGTCACGCCTATTCTCCATGCTGTGAGGCAGACTCGCGATCGGCAGCGCACCTGTAATTATCGGCTCTCTTCTGGATGGGCCAGAATTCCACAAAATCCGCTTATAGTCCGCGACGCGGACTTCTCAAATTCGATGCGGTGGTCGTTCACCAATCTATGCTCAGCGAGAGTATACTTTTATGACACTCTAACCTGAGGACGTCGTTTTCATGTTGCCGCAGCCTCTCAGGGAAGTTTTTTGCTTCCCCTATGAACGAAGCGTCAAAATCAGCACGAAGTATGGCCCATGCGCATTCCCTTCGGGCGGCCTGTCCTTCGGGCACGAAAAGGCGCAGCTGCCAGCAATCCACCTGCTACAATCCACTTCCACGAAAAGCATGTCCGTACCGTTTCTCATGGCGGATATTCCTCGGCTTTCTTCAAGCTTTGTGTGGCGATGGCCCAGCTATCCCCGCAGGGAGTCGACGCGTTGTAAGAAATTTGTACCCGCAATTCCCACAAAAAAAAAAAAAAAAAAAAAAAAGCGATTCCGCCCGCGCTCTCTTTGTCCATGCCTGGCAGGCCGACAGCAGTCCGACGCTGCGACAAAAAAATTCCACGGGGCGAGCTCTGGAAAATGGCACCTACAAGATGCAAAAGTAACGAGTAACGTAACGCCTCACGTTACCGAAATATGTTAACGTAAGTACGTTACCCGTTACATTTCCAAAATTGTAACGAGTACGTTACTAAGTTACCGAAAAAAGTAACGCGTTACCGGTAACGGCGTTACTTGTAACGCGTTACCGACAACACTGGGTATAAGCCATCTGCTGACACCTGTACAGATAAGCGCGCGTGACCGACCAAAATGCGGAGCCATGCAGCCACCGCATGGCTCGTTGGCGGGACAAAAAGGCAGCGCGCAATTTCTACGCTATAGAAACTCGTTCGTCGCCTGCGCTCGCACGCTTTCACTCGCCCATAGAACATACGACGCAGGGGGAAATGTTGTCGATTTGGACTTTAAACGCAACATCACGGCGGCGCCGAGGGCGACGGCACCTAATGTGGTTTTGCATTGCCTCCAGGGTCGGAGGCATCTCGCCTGGTTTTTCATGAGCCCACCGTTGACCAAGCTAAGATGCATATGATGACGTCATAATGTGACTTCACTATGATGTCATAACGAGGTCACAAACTTTGGCGATATGTGACGTCATGATGACGTCATCGCGTGATGACGATTTTTCGCATCACTGGTGCGCACGCCGACGGGACACGCCAGTCAGTTTTCGCGTCTGCTGAGGCATCTATGGCTTTCGGCTCAAAAAATGAAAAATAAAAATAAGTACGCAAGTTTGATTGAACACGCGCGTACGCAAGCGTTTTCAGCAGCGGGGACGGCACGAATTCGTCGCTATGACCGCGGTAACTAAACGGCGTTATACTGTTCGGCTCTATCGACGAAACGCTAACTTCATCTTTTAAGGCGAAAGCCTTTAATGTCTCATGCTCACGTCCGTCCGGTGTCCGTCCGTCCGGCGTCCGTCCGTCCGTCCGGTGTCCGTCCGTCCAAACCCCCCACTGCGCATGCGCAAACCCATTAAAAAAATAAAAATAAAAAACCTCCTCTTCACCTCTCTCTCCTCTAGGCATCCCTCCCCGCGGAGGCCACACCCTCACTGCACATGCGCGCCCTCTCCCTCTCGCCCCTCCTACGCTCCCCCTCTCTCCTATAGGCATCCCTTCCCGCGGCGTCCACACCCCCACTGCGCATGCGCGTCTTCCCCTCTCTCTCCTCTCCTACGCTCCCCCCCTCTCTCGCCTCGCGACGCCGACGCAGGCAGCGTCTGCTAGCGAGTTTCTTGATTGAAAAAACCGACTGCTCGCGCTGCACAACCGTTCACTGGCCACCCCGTATATATGGCAATGGATCTTGACCTGCAAGGTGGTGCCGGTGGGAGATTTCTCCTGTGCGTTGTCGAACGATAAAACTTCGCAGCGTGCGCGTTTACTAAAGGCGCACTGCGGGTCTCTGTGTCCTGTCCGAGTCTTCTGTTTCTCATTGCCCATTAGCAGCGATTGGGATGTTCCAGTAGGAAACACCAGTCCATCACTGCGTGTTTTGCGCCTCCCCAGGTTTCTCTCCGGCGCAACGCTGCGATGAGCGCCAGCGTCAACGCCGCCGCCAGTGTAAGCGTTAGCGCCCGCTGCTTCGCATCTACACATGGTTCCCTTTAGCGGGAGATGGTGTAATCTTTAAGGCGAAAGCCTTTAATGTCTCATGCTCACTTCCGTCCGGTGTCCGTCCGACGTCCGTCCATCTGTCCGTCCGTTCGTCTGTCCATCCATCCATGTCCGTCTGTCCATCCATCCATGTCCGTCCGTCCGTCTTTCCGTCCGTCCGTCCATCCGAGCTCTGGCACGGAGCCAAGTGGCCGCCGGGATGCGCAAACGGACGCCGGTCGCGTCGGACGCTATAGCGCTCGCGCTTTGCTTGCGTAGCGTCGCTGTGCCCAGAGTTTGCAATCATTCTGACCGACGCCGTCTCAATGGACCCAGGCGTTCAAGGAATACACTTTCGAATTTACAAAGGGTCCGTCAGTTTAAGAGCTGGAACGTGGATGGCGTTTGCACGATGCGCAAAGCACGAGAAAATATTAACGCATGCGAACGGAGGAAGATGAGTCTCGCGTCTCGCTGCGATTCGTGGTAAAAAATTAAAAAAAGAAAACACGCGCACATTCGGTGTGTGTGTTATCCCACTGAGAGTGTAAATGAAAAAAGACATGGCATAATCAGTGGAATGGCCCCCACGCTTTTGCCGAACACACTTTGGAATTAACAAAGTGTCCTTCAATTTTTTTTGTTCTCTGGTAGGCCAATATGACTACGGAGAC
>JALIZH010002992.1:0-10495 GCA_030522465.1 Rhipicephalus appendiculatus | reverse complement strand
AATACTACACCAGTTTAGAATGCTATTTAAATCATGTTGTAACTTTAGCGTCAAAGAGTGAATGGATTTATCAGTGGCTAGTATGGTAGTGTCGTCGGCATAAAGAAAAAGGTTCAGAGTTAGTAACTGAATGGGGAAGGTCATTCATGTAAATCAAAAATAAAAGCGGGCCAAGAATGGACCCTTGAGGGACACCTTGATTAGTTGTAAGAAAATTTGATAATGTAGAGCGAACATAAACAGCCTGTTGTCTATTATAAAGGTAACTTTTAATGAGTGTTAGGGCAGGTCCAACAATACCAACAGACATGAGTTTGGTTTCCAGGATGCTGTGGTTAAGGGAGTCAAAAGCTTTGGTTAGGTCAATGAACAATGCTCCAGCCAATGCACCAGAATCAATAGCTTTTTTAATCTTATCTGTAAAAATTAGCAATGCAAGATTGGTCGAAAAAGCTGGTCGGAAACCAAACTGATGAGAAGTTAAAATGGAAAATTTAGATAAGTAATTAGTGATGCGTTTTTCGATACACTTCTCTATTATTTTACTAAAAGCTGATAGGATAGCTATAGGGCGATAATTAGATATACAAGTTCTGTCGCCTTTCTTGAAGACTGGTATGATTTTGGCTTTTTTTAAATGTAATGGGAATGACCCAGTCTTGAAAATTAGATTTATAACGCGGGATAGAGGGATGGCAATATGGTTGGCAATTAACTTAATGTTCGATGAGTGGATTCCGTCAAGTCCTGCAGAAGTGACTTTAAGTTTACTAATAATGCTGAGCATTTCGTTAGGACATGTAGGAAAAAAGGTAAAATGATTGTGAAGAGCGGACCTGAGATTGATTCGGAGTTGGGGGGTGGACTAGAAGCTTGATTACAATAAAATGAGTTGAATTCATTTGCAATGTCGATTGGCTGATCTAAGACACGGTCAGCAGTTTGAAGCTCAGTGATAGTTAATTCGGACGTGTTCAAGTTTAAGAAGGAGTTAACTATTTGCCATTGTTCTTTAGAGTTGGTGCCAGCGCGCGTTATTTTTTTCTTCGTAATAACTTTTTTGGCTATTTTTAAGAGTCTATTAAGGGTATTGGAATAGAGAGTGTAACGATTTTTTTAATTTCATATTGAAAGGACGGCGTTTGACTTTGTTGTAAAGGTTTTCTTTTTTGCGCATGCATGTCAAAAGACTGTTTGTTATCCACGGATTGTGGGGAGCTGAGTAGATTCTTTTGCATTTAACCACCGTGATGCTATCATGAATACACTTACTTATGCGATACGACAGATAATGAAATGCTATGTTGGCGTCCGTGCACGTTTCAATGAACGACCAGTCGACATTTGTTATGCGTTTCACAAACTCTTCTTTGTTTAGAATTGTTTTAGAAAATCTTAAATCACGATTATGGATGAAACTTTCACATGAAAAGAAAACAGGGTAATGATCAGTAATATTTACCTTAAGAACACCACAGTTTTCAGGTGAAAGGAAGTTAGAAAGAACATGATCAATGAGTGTGCTACTGCGCCCAGGAATACATCTAGTTGGAAGTGTGATTAAGGACTCGTACCCGAAACCCTGGTAACAGTTTGCGTACTCAGTTCGATTGGTAGCATCATCAAGTAAATCAATGTTTAAATCACCCAAAATAATGACATTCTTACGTTCACAAGATAAAGTTTCAAGGACAGCGTTGAGACATGAACAAAACTCTGAAATTGACGATGAAGGCGAACGATAGATAGTTCCAAGAACAAGTTTATCAGCGGATGAAGGCTTGTCTAGTTCTATCCAAACAGATTCGCAGTTATCGACGACAATGAGAAGGTCATATCTGCGCTTATAATGCAAAGTAGGGGAAATAAAGATGGCTGCGCCACCGTGACTACTCGATGTGCGATTGCAATATTCTGACAAGTAGCCTGGCAAGCCGAACAGGTATTTAGGCACGATCGCCAAAAATAGGCATTTATAGGCACTAGAAAAACACTAGAGAAGGCCTTCTTAACGTCTAATTCATGCTCATATATCAAAGTGGCACGATAGGAACGCAAGGAACAAAATAGGCATTTGCCTAAAATCCGGTCTCTAGTGATAACATTGGGAGGTTCGATGACAGCTCTATAAAAGACGTCACGCTCCACCGATGGCCACATTATCGACAACCAACGCTCTGTTCGCCGCTGTGAAAGTAAAGCGTCTATTGTTTGCTTGCAGTTTGACTTCCCGTTTCCCAGGAACATGTTCGCCATAACAAAAAGTTCCGCGTTTCGGAGTCCTGCCGGAGCATTATGTACCGTCACGGCCACGGCATAATGAAGATTAGGCACATTTCCCTGCGATGTACCGTAATTTGGCCGATGAGAATGTCTCAACAAAAGTGCGAGAAAGTTTCACTGCGCTGGCGAAGCAATGAATATGGTAACAGCAATTTGGAATGTTTTACGCAATAGGACTGACAGCTGACTCCTAGAGCACTGAACCAGAAGTAACTCAACAAAACACCGACCTAAGGAAATGCGGAAGCTGCGCTAAAACTTATAATCGCAAACGGGGTGGTAAGACTAGCACGGACAAAAGTATTAACCGTCTCCTGATTCCCGTCAAGATAAAACACGCACGACCATGCGTCAGTAAGCAAAGTCGCAGGCCTTGCCGGAACCACGCAGCCCTGTCCTTCTTCTTTATCGGCTTTCACGGGAGGAAAGACATTCTAGGATAGTTTGAAACGGCCAATGCCACGCGCAGAGTCGTTCGTTTCTTTACGGCGCGGTTGAGGCATGCAGCGACAACCGAAGCCAGGCTAGCAGTAGCGTAGCCAGAAATTTTTTTTCGGGGGGGGGGGGGGGGTTCAACCATACTTTATGTATGTTCGTGCGTGCGTTTGTGTGTGTGCGTGCATATATACGCAAGCAAAACTCAAAAATTTCGGGGGGGGGGGGGTTTGAACCCCCCTGGCTACGCCACTACAGGCTAGCATTTGTGATGGCGAGGCATTAGGGGCCCGATTACGCTATTGTGTTCTACTCTTCAAGGGCAAGCTCAAGCGTCTTCCAAGTTTGGATAAATAAACGACTGTTATTGAATTTTACGAATATAGAAATGCGTCCACCGTGGACGAAACAAAAAGACTTGGGCTCACCTATCTCGAAGCCAAACTGTGTTGACTGAGACTTTGCCTTTGCGGAGCTTTTTAAGAATAACTGCTGTACTTGGGTGTTTCTGTTTAAAGGTACAGAATTTTCTTTTTCAAAGGGGGGAATTGCTTTAAGTTTATTTTACCCGGTGGCTATGCCATGCGCCAGGGAAGAGGCGGAGACTGCCAGGGAAGTCGCAGAGACCGGGTGCGCGTTCCACAACAGCCCCGCAGACAGGCCTCTGTTTATGCAGCGCTTTATTTCCGTGTATGTTATCAGCGATGCCTTTACCGCATATTTCAGTTACGGCTTCATCGGCGACCCCACGATGGCATGCACTACTGTGGAGCTGCGGGTGGCCGCCGCGCCACCTGTCCTCTTGCTACTGTCGCTCTCTTCTCCTCGCGCTCTCCTAGCTTTCACAGTATTTTATCCTCCACGTTCGCGCTCTTTCGTCCTCGTTCGCTCTGCCGGTTACGACGACGCCGACGCCGCTCCACGCAGGAGCGGGCGCCTAAAAGCTTCGCTCTAAAACTTGCTTATTATGGTTGAACTTGTGCCCATAAAACTAGATGCAACATTTAAGAATTCGCTAGAGCGTTCCACGCACAAAGTAGACTAGAGTAAAGATGATCCTTGATACAGACAAAAGTGTCCCTTTGACCAACGCGCGTCTTCTTCACCCAAGTCACTCAGGTCCACCCACTTTCTCGTGCCCGTGCTCGAGAGGTATGCGTTGTGCTATCGCAGGAATCGCGAGCAGGCACAAGACATTGCAGACACTAATACAGCGGCACGCTGGCTCTCATGGTAGAAAACTCCTTGGGCCAGTCTCTCTTTTTGCCCTCTTTCGTCCTCGTTCGTTCTCATCGGTTACACCGACGGCGATGGCGCTCAACGCAGCAACGGGCCGCTAAGAGCGGCGCTCGAAAAAATGTGGGCAACTTCCTCTATTCATGTAAGGCTGGACCAACAGCGCACCGCATGTGTGACGTAGATTACTAGCAATGTCTTAATTAGCATGGCCTTAATTGGCCATGTCTCAGATAGTAATCGCTTGATTCGCATGATGCTAATTAGAGTTGTCTTTCCACCGCCTTGATTAGGAGGGTCTTAATTCACATTACCCCATTTCGCAAGTTTTTAATTATTACTGTCTTAGAAGGATTCTTGTACGCACGGTCTAAATTTGCGTCACCCAAATTAGTAAGGACAATGAGCGCGAGACAGCCGAGTTATTGCGTTGGGCGCGCTAGGCGCAGATGTGCCAGCTGCAAGGCGACGCCAAATGCCATGCGATGTACGGATCGTTCACGATGATAATTTTCTGCTGACGCAAAATGCGGAACGAAGAGCTTAAACAGCTACGCTGTTCAAAACCAAAGAATGCGAAAGAACACATACTGTCGCCAGAAGAGCGCACACTGATGAAAATGTGTTACTTGTGAGCGTGTTCGACGCAGCACTAACACAAGCAAATATTCCTCTCCATGTCGGCAGCCTGAAAAATAAACCTTGAATTTATGTCCGAATTCCGATACAACAACACGATGTCATCGAAAAAATCACCAGGCCTGCGAAGAACACGCAGCACAGTAACAGCGAAAGCTGGAAGAGCGTCCTTTCCAGACTCTCTTAGGGAAACTAATACAATACACTTGCATGATATACACTACGCAATAAACCACCGTAAATTTCATGAAGTAGGGAATCACCCACTATGTCATCATTCGTTATTCTGAGGATAAGCGAGATACAAAGGCATTATGTACAGTTTTTGTGTGCTGTTGCTGATGACGATGGAAAATTATGGTCGGAGGTTGGAATAATGGGTTGGAAGCACGCAATGACTCACTGGTTGCGCAATTCGCATTGTGTAACCATTGGCCATTGGTGAGCAAGCACTCTGTGCTCTCGGCCATCGCTCTGGTGGCAGTGATGGTGTTTCAGGCCCTTATATATTATAGCGGAAGCTGTTGTGACATCAGAACAAGAGCTGATTTTGGCGCCGTAGTTATGCGCTGCAGACAACACTGGTGCCCGTAACCCGCTATCGCGAGAAATCAGAAAACATGTAATAAGAAAGAAAATTCTGAGAATGGCTGAGATTTCGACCCGGGCCAATCGTGGCAGTCGAGTATTCCAACACAGAGCTACCCTGGTGCTTCAAAATCCTTCCCAAAAACAGGTGTCACGTAGGGCAGGGAATCATCACGTTAACATATGTAATATAGCGTAGTAGAAGAGTAAACAACCAGGCGTCACACGACGCGAATTGCGGGGTATCTGATGAATGAAGAATAAAGAATAAACGAGTGGGTCGTTCAGTGCTTGCAACCCATAATAAAGGTCTCAGCCACAATTTTTCAGCGTCATCAGTTAAAGCACAAAGTGCACATAATGCCTTACATATCAGTAGCGAGTACCTCGCTTATCCGCAGAATGAGGAATAATGGCATAGTGGGTGCTTGTCTATTTCATGAAAGCTACAGTGGTTGGTGGCGTAGTGGATACCTTGCATGTGTACTTCTACTAGTTGCCTCAGTCGAGTCTGCGACGGGCTGTGTAAAGGACGCTCTTCCAGCTTTCGCTGGGACTATGCTGCGCGTTCTGCGCAGGCCTGGCGATTTTTTGTGTTGACTGGTAGAGCACAATAATGCGTTCCTTGTAAGGGCTACATTTCCTTTTAGTCCACTTACTGTACTTATTAGGAAAATGTTATCAACAGTGCCCTGATAATTTATTTGTAAATTTTAATGAGAGTTTAGAACTGGTAATGTTGATTGTTGACGAAAAAAAGAAGCATAATAATGATTCTGCTGCAGTTATGATATGCTGTAGGGTAGCGTAATTCCAATGGTGATATATAAAAATAAATCGTAAATATAACTCCATTGAAACACTTGTTCTAAAACATGATCACTTGAATACAATTCTGTATGAAATGCGGTTATGAATATAAGCTACTATTTTGTATCAACCGAAGCAACCTAAAAGAAGTTACTACTTTAACACTGTAGAGCAGGGTTACCGTTGGTGGCTACTTTGCAGCAAATTTGCTTCTTTCCGACCCTGTCTGGCGAAAAAAGTTCAGGCTGGCGCCACTGCTGTTTTCTGTCTACATTCAACCTCTATTTTGCACATTTACGGCAATTTCTTTGTATTATATGCAGATAAAAGAGGAAGCAAGCTTAAAGAATAACCATTGTCCGCAACCTTTTTGTGTCAGGTCGGCCTATGCGCGCACATGTCCTTTCCCCGCTAGTGGGCTAGTGCACATTGAGGCAACAGACGAGCGTCCCCCCCGTCTGAAAAGACAGAGGAAGGCGCACGTGTAAAGAAACGCGTGGCTATATAGGCACCGTCCACTGACCAGAGGGATCTGCGTTACTCGCACTTGTCCGTCCCAAGCTACACGCCGAAAACAGATGCGCGCACGCGTCCCCCGTGTAGCCCGGCCACAATCCGCCCACTCATGTAGGGTGGTGAGACACGCGCATCGCGTTCTATTTTGACCGACCACGTCTCAATATTGCATTATTTATCCGCTAGGCTGTGCAGTCTGGCGCTGCAGACACACTGGAAAGCTCGACTGCAAGGTGCCTATAGTCATAGGCGTGCGCACGAGGGGGGGCAGAGGGGGCGGCCGCTCCCCCTAGTCACCTAAGAGGGGGGCGCAAATTCTGCCCCATACATTGACTTAATAAGGAAGGGGGGGGGGGGCGCTGCGATGAACCTTCGCCCCACCTGCCCACCCCCCCCCCCCTTTCCTGAAGGGCAACCCTGCGCACGCCTATGCCTATAGTACACTACTGATGTCAGATTCTAATGTGGAAAGAGCACGTTAACGAGATACACGCAACAAAATGAAGCTGGACTGTTAAACTTGAATCAGATTTTGGTACTTGAAGCTGGACTGGGAGTATTGTAACTTCGTGCCGATTTTGGTTGACGGCTTCAAGAACAAAAAAAACAGCTTCAATATTTAATGTTCCTGCTGAGCTGTTGACCCAAAATCAGTTTCGGAAGCGCTCGATCTATTGTAGACAGAGTGTGTTCAGGCGCACTGAAAGTGTAATAATTTATTAACTTATTTGTAACTTACCTGCGGCTTGGATAAAACCATTGAAATCGTTACTTCGTTTTTACTTAATAAAAATCTCATTTTTTGAATACCAAATTTACACGTATTATGAGTTTTTTTTCTATTTCACTTCAAACTTGGCGCTAAAATTAAATGACATGGCTACTCTGGCTACATTTAGCTTGCGTTTTGGCTACTTTCATATCTGCCCAACGGCAACCCTGCTGTATAGCAGTTAATTTTTCTGGCGTCCGGGGATGTACCCATCTGAGACGACATAGTTCCCCACAACGTCCGCGGTAGGATCGCGGTAGGATCTCTACATTTGCATCTTTAGCGTATATGATGCTCACTTTCAGCCTCTTGCGGTGAGGCTAAAAGTGAGCATCATATACGCTAAGAATGCAAATGTAGAGATAAATGGCCGTAAAATACATGATGCAACCAGATCACCTGGCTTGAACAGGTTGACAATGTGGTCATCCGCATATGCATAACCAATGTGCAGATTGTGCCTAGAAGCTGGTTTCCAGATCTGTCTTCCACCGTTCCACGAAGTCGTATAGGCTGCGAGCATGCTGGGAGCGCCCGTTGCTCCACTCTTCTATGCGTCCGAGATCACAGCTATGCCTACTATTGTCCTTGAGGCCACGTTCGCCGTGAGCGCTGAGGCCAGTGACCGTAATGAATTCAGGTCTGACGTTACTGGAACTGAAAATTTGTTTAGGCGTAAGGCTGGGGCATCGCCACCATCACCTTTGCATTTTTTTTAGATGTGAAGCATCTCATGGCGAAGCTTAATCCGGTGGTTGTGGTGGTGTGCCGCGTGCCCACCCTTACTGCGCATGCGCAAACCCTTTAAAAAAATAAAAATAAAAAAACCTCCTCTCCCCCCTCTCTCTCCTCTAGGGCATCCCTCCCCGCGGCAACCACACCCTCACTGCGCATGCGCCTCCCCTCCTCTCTCCCCCTCTTACACTCCCCCCCTCTCTCCTTTAGGCATCCCCTGCCCGCGGCATCTACACTCCCACTGCGCATGCGCGTCCCCCCTCTCTCTCCTCTCCTACGCTACCCCCTCTCTCCTCTGCGCATCCCTGCCCACGGCGTTCACACTCCCCACTGCGCATGCGTGTCACCCCCCTCTCTCTCCTCTCCTACGCTCCCCCCTCTCTCGCCTCGCGACGTCGACGCAGGCAGCGTCTGCTAGCGAGCTTCTTGGTTGAAAAAACCGACTGCTCGCGCTGCACAACCGTTCACTGGCCACCCCGTATATATGGCAATGGATCTTGACCTCCAAGGTGGTGCCGGTGGGAGATTTCTCCTGTTGCGTTGTTGAACAAATGAAAATTCGCAGCGTGCGCGTTAACTAAAAGCGGAGTGCGGGTCTCTGTGTCCAGTCGGAGTCTTGTGTCTCTCATTGCCCATTAGCAGCGATTGGCATGTTCCAGTGGGAAACACTGCTCCATCACTGCCTGCTTTGCGCCTCCCCAGTTTTCTCTCCTGCGCAACGCTGCGACGAGCGCCAGTGTCAACGCCGGCGCCAGTGTAAGCGTTAGCGCCCGCTGCTTCACATCTACACGTATGGTTCCCTTTAGCGGGAGATGGTGTAATTTTTCTCTAATATGACGGCGTGCTGCGAATATTGCGTTCAACGAAATTTGCAGTTTCTGTGGTTAACTTGTCTGCCTTGTTTAAGCGGGGAGACAAGCTTTTTAGTGTAACTGCATCATAATTAAAAGGAAGCCATTAATTGGCAATCAGGCCCGCCATCTTCGTATTGGCCGCCAACCTTGTACAACGCCGACTTTTTACCCTCCATCTCCCCGCCTAGGCTACCACCCACTGTCTACCCACCTCTCCCACTATCCACCCATCCTGCCCGCCATCTACCCTCAAGCTACCCACCCTGCCCCCTGCCCACTATCCACCGACCTTTCACCCACAACATTAATCCGCCATAATGCTGGATGGTGATTTCCGCTATGGCCTACACTTGCCTTATTTGAATAAGGAATATAATCTCTCACTTCTATTCGACACAGATAACTGGTTTGGAAGCTTTTCGTTTTTCATAGAAAATGTTTCCTTTTTATGCGATAGTCTTAATCGTAGATGAATAAGGAGAGCCGCACATTTGACAACCACACATGTGTTGCAATATTTGGAGTGCCATTTGATGTGTTGCAATATTTGAAGGGCCACAACCAAAGATGTGTTGCAATATTTGAAGTGCCATTTGATGCGTTGTTATTTCTTGTGATATGTTAGGACTGTAACGTTCATACTGCATATTTCTGAGGTGAAGTCTGAAATTATTACAAAGACTTCGCGTTCCCTGGTGAAGCATACGTACGATATTGTAGCTTCAAATTTTCAATGAATGTCACATTCGGCGGTCGGAGAAAATTCTCGTCGCACAGGCACAAGCACAACGAGTCAAGCGCTTGACGGTAACGTACTTTATATTTGAACAGACTAATCTAAGAGACTCTTCATGTTAAGTTCAAGATAGCTTCAGTCGCGTGTGATAGCGTGAAAAATATATGAATAGCCCCACAAAACTACCTATAGTTTGAATAGCCAATGGGAAACATGGTCCGTGTGCGCAGTGTCCCTGGAAACTGTGAGCCGCGTTCTTGAAGTCGAGTATATAATCATACGTAAATGTACATTTAGATAAGGAGGTCGCATGCTTTTCATTGCTGGTGGGAACGCCTGTGTCAGTGAAACCAGATTTTAGCATAAATTAATACTTTAGCACTGTTGTTTGCTTCCATAATATAGTTCAAGCTTTTTTCACTACGACTTTGATTTCAATGTTAAAAAAGGCGTAAAATACCTGTCTGGTTGTGCGAATGCACGTTCGTTAAACAACTGTGAATTATCAATGCAGAAATACAGTTCATAGTTTTCACGTTGGTGCTGAAGAAGCCAACCGCATAAAATTTATAAGTCACGAACCTCGTGAATTTTTTAATCAGCAGCACGAAAACCAGGACATTAGATCACAGCCCGAATGCCAATCTCCTGCACGAACCTCATGCACTTACTAAAAGGATCGTGCCTCCACCTCACCACGAAATAGCGTCTTAAAGATATAATTAGGGGCGATAACAGCAGTCGGTCATTAAAATGTCAACCGTGAATGGAGTGTGCCTACTATTTATGGAATACTCAGCTTCGGTACAGCGCTTTTATAATCACAATTGTGATATTTGCTACGTTAAGCCCCATGGACTATATGAAAACGCTGAGAATTACAATACAGGT